>VMDR010029457.1:0-12737 GCA_007922815.1 Macrotus californicus | reverse complement strand
GTGTGTGTGTGTGTGTGTGTTTATAGTTTCAGGTTGTCTGTGAACTTTTTAGAGCAAAGACTTCTGATTTAAACTTTGAAAACATGCAGAACCTATGTGTTAGCACTTAACAATTGAGTAACACCTTCCTGATTTTAAACAAGCAGTTATTTTTATTAAACCATTTGAAACCTAAGATTGTCAAAGGCAGCAGTTCAAGATAATCATGGATGCCTGGATGTATGAAGATGACATATGTTACATCGAGAGAGCAAATGAAGCAGAATATTCCCTAACACCTTTCATGTAGTAAAAAATGTTCCCAAAGTCCAACTGAAAAGGCTGCTCTTGGTAGATTTAACATATTAATGACTCAATTTAAACTGCATCCAGCATGGGTATGTAAAAACGCATAGAGGACATTCCTAGGCCCTCTAAATGAAATGACTGAAAGACTGCAAAGATTCCTCCCCAGTAGTCTTTCATTCATAATTCAGTTACAAAAGAGAAGAAATAGTGTTACATAAACCAGTTACTAATACTTTTATTTAACAAACATCAAGCATTTTAGCAGGCACAATACTAAGTATAGTATCAGACTCGGGCAAAATTTGACAAATTTTCTTCAAAGGAGCAAGCTTTTAAAGAAACACATCTAAGAATCTTACTCTGTTATCCCTAACATCTTAACAAGCCAAGCATGAATTTCATTTTGAAAACTGCCATTTTAGAAGTAAGCATTGTCATATTTGTCAAATTTTACCATCCAGCTGTCTATTTTCAACAGTTCTAGCAGTTTAAGAGACATCTCAAAATCTTTCTCTTGGCTGAGTTGATGCTGTTACAGTGGTCCTTTAGAGAACGGAAGAGTCCTTACGCTGGAGTCCTGTAGCACGCACCTAGCAGTTATGTGCTGTCACCAGCAGAGGCCAGAAGAGAGCTATTTTTGGAGAATCGGTGGAAACTAGGGGCTGAATGGGACTATCAAGAAAATGTCTAGGGTAAAACATGAGTTGGGAACCTTTCGTGCAGTCATGAAAGCTTAATGGGCAAAAAGCGAGCTTTCAGCGTAGCTCTGGTTGGAATAAAACAAATGGCAGAGGCAATAATTCACGGTCCTGAGGGAAAAAACATCAACAAACATGCCACATGCCGGGCATTTAGGGATAAAAGAGATATGTGAGATCCTGTTACTACCCGGTGGGAGACCCAGCACAAACAAACAAACAGCCTAAGAGACCAAAGAATCTTACACTGAGTACAAAGATATTAAGGATAATGGGAACCAGACCTGTGCCTTAGGGTGAGTTACCCCAGGGAAGCCCAGGAGGAGACAGCACAGTCTGCATCGGGAGACAGACCTGAACGTGGAAACGGTGAAATGCCAGGAGTCAGAAGGAGCCTAGGGATGATTTGGTTCTGGGCCTTCACTTTATAAAGGAGAAACAGAAACCTGAAGAGAGTGATTTGCAAGGTCCCAATGGGCTGCAACTAGAATGTCATCTGGAACCTCAGTCTGGTGCTTTTTCCCCTTCCTTGGGTCCCGGGAAACACACAGGTTTGTGTTAGTAGTAAGACAGTAAGCTCATATTTTAAAGGCAAGACTAAAGAATTTAGACTTGAGTCTTTAGGCCTTCAAGCCATTAGTAGCAGACTCCTTTATCCAAATCCTACACAGAACCCAAATGAACAATGATGTTTTAAAGACAAAAGTTTATTTCAAGCATTCGAATTTATCACCCTATTAATCCAATCAGTAAGACTGGATAAATAACAAGATTGTGAAATGGGTTATGGATGGCAGGGTACATTGCCTCAGCATCCATGATAGCCCAGACAAACGTTTGCTGCACCCCAGACCAATTGTATCAATGTTTGGGGGCAAGTTCCAGGCATCAGTATTTTTTAAAAAGCTCCTTATGTGATTCAAGTATGCGGCCAACTTTGAGAACCACTGTCCTAACTCACTGTTACAGGTTAGTTCAGTGGTGTACAAACAGGTGTACATCAAAATCACCTGGGAAGCTGCTTTAAATCACATATTGCTGGGCTTTACCTCCAAGTGGGCAGGGGCCCAAAATTGACATTTTTCACATGTTTCCAGTGAATGCTAATGCTGCTGGTACAAGGACCACCAGTACCTTATAAAAGTCACCCAGATGCTTGATTGATAGAAATTCTCAGGCTCCTTCTACAGAGATTTTGATTCAGGTATACCCTGTGCATTTATATTTTTAAAGTTATTAGAAGATTATTAGTATGAGGCATATCAAAGCAATGATGCTTAAAAGCATGAACTAAGTAGCAAAATGTTAAGTTTTCAGGCATCCCTTGGCTGAAAATATTTTGAGTTGTATGGTAATGTATTAACCTAGAAATAATCATCAGGCAGCAATATACAGTTGACTGTCGGTCACATTTGGACTGATAAATGTACATCTGGCTTCCATATCCCCAGGTTTTGCATCCTCAGACTGAAGCAACTTCAGGTTGAAAAACAGTATTTTCCACCCATGACTGGGTGTCTGTGGATGCCGAGGGCCCCTTGTGTGCATTGTTCTGCCACATTTTATGTAAGGGAGTTGAATCATCTGCAGACTTTGGTGTCTGCAGAGTGTCCTGGAACCAGTGCCCCATGGATTCTGAGGGACAACTGAAGTTTTGGGAGGATTAAAAGTTATATGCAGATTTTTTTCCTATACAAGGGTCCAGTGTCCGTAACCCCCACGTTGTTCAAGGGTCAACTGCATATATGATGATTGGAGTGGGCGGGCATAAGGTAGTTGAGCATAGAATTGGATTAGACTTAGTTGGCAAAACTAGGAGGCATGCTTCCTGACTTCTAATGCTTGTTCTTAAAATAGTTACTTGAGCAGCGTTGAATCATCCTCATCACAGGACCTTTTACACTCTCCACAGTACCCTGTAATCGAACACCTTCCTCTCCGGTCTGCACACCCTCTCCTATGGATCTGCATGTGCTCTGAGTGTGGATCAGGCCAATGACCGGGGTGCCATGCTAGGCCATCAGTGTGCTTGGCACCTCCGCACAGAACAACACTTAGTGGTTCACTCAATCCACAGTTCAAGGCAGTTTCATGTGTGGATTCATTACATCCGCCAGAGGAGCCCCACAGAAGGTGAGATCAGCAAAGATACTCAGAGCCCAACACAGTGCCTTAAATATAGAAGGCTTTCATATATGATTGTTGAATGAATGAGCATGACAACCAGGAAAACATAATTGACTAGGCTTTGCCAACATTTCACTGTGTTACCTCAAGTCAAGTCTCTGCCTTTTGGGGCTTTAGGTTCCTCATCTGTAAACCAAGAGGACTGAATGACATGACCTTTAAGGTCCCACCTGGCTTCATTAGCTTCTCACAATTAGATGGTTAGTACCTTCCAGGAGGGAAGACTACAGAGTGGTTAAAAGCATGGCCTTCAGAGCCAAGCAGACCAAGCAGGAGTTTCTACTCCATCACTTGGAGTCTGACCCGGCCAGTGCACTCAAAAGTCTCGGAGCTTTCTGCACCTTCCAGTGACAAGGTTATTACGAGGACTGAGTGAGGTGCTACAGGAGCTTATTACAATGCCTGGTACGTGCTAACCCCTCGGCCATGGTAGCTGTCATCACCACTGTCAGTACTGCAGAGGTACTGCTGACGAGTCAGAAACAAAGCTTAGAGAAGTCAGAATTTGAGCTAGGTCTTGAAGACCAGGTAAGATTTAGAGAGACGTGTGTATAAAGGGAAAGGGTCATATGAACCAAGGCCTGGAGGCAGAAAAACAAGAGGGTGTTGTTGCAGGTTGTGGTGGGGGCTGCAAGGAGAAGATAGAGCTGGGTAGGAAAGTCCAGTAGGCAAGTCAGAGCCAGGGCACACGGGGTGTCTAAGCCAGGATCTCTAAGAAAAGTTGCACAGAGGCGGCTCCATGAGACCAATACTCTAAGCCCCTGCTGGATCCTCCCTACTTTCTCAATGTTCAGACTCGGAGAGGGATATAGAGCAGGTGCCACTTCTAGGCCATAGAGTTATTTCAGATGCTGTCAATTTTAAAGAGTGAATTTAATTCCATAAACTTTATTCTGTAGACATTAACTGACCACTACATACTTGCTCATAAGAACGTCAGCAGACTAGAAGTAGAGGTGGGCTTGGGAAACTTTTCCCAAGCCCAAATGAAACCCCAAAGACCAAATGAGTACTTTTAGAAGAACCCCCACAGAGGGGTTTTGTAAAAGGTGCACAACCTTGTTCCATAATTCAAAGCTTGAAAGAGAAGCCAGTGCGACTGTCCACAGTTGCAGCCCACAGAACACTGATAGCTCCGCAGGTGGGTGTGCATTTCAGGTACAAGGTGTCTGCCCTGTCCCCCCACTTACCTACCTGGGCACCCCATTTGCTCCAGACAAGAGGAGTAGCCAGGTTAACCTGACACAGCTGCTGAATTATCCAAAGATGTCCCTGGCACACCCCTCCCTCTGTGTGTGTGTAGAAAACAAGTGAAACCCTCCTTAGCCACAAAAACAGTACAGCAGGGAGGTGTGGGAAGGAGACTTGCCCCCCAAAATATTAAAGCATGACTGACCTAAGTAATGTCTAAACATCAAGGGGGGAGAGTGTGGAAATGTTATAAATACAATCACCCCTGAAATGCGCTGTGTAAACGGAGATGTACATCTTGGTGCTCTTTGCTCTTTAACAATGTAAGCATTGAGTATTTTCACTCATTAGAAACTGAAATTAAAAACGATAGCCTTCACCTCACAAGGAGATAAACCACTGTGGGGTAGCTCAGATTCCGTCCTTCAATCATTTAGTCATCAATTCCTCTGACTTCTCAGCTGAGGAGCACCCCCATTTGCCTGTGACCCTAACCTGCAACGCTCCCTATCACAGAAGTATTTCTTTATTTATGTTAAGGAGTCTCCTGTTAAAATGTGAACACACCTACCAACTACACTGAACACTTCGATGGTCGTTCTCACCTGGCCGGCAGTTAATTTCCCAGGTAACCAGCTAGCATTTTGAAAAAGGAGAACAGGGTCTTGGGGAAGGGTTTCTGTAAAGTGAAATGTTGAGGAAAGTAAAGAAGAGTCCAAGGCACGAATCATTCCCCATGGGCTGGAGAGACCAGGCATTGCCCAGGAAGGGCAGCAGAGTGGAGTCTATAGGGCACCGCAGTTTGTCCCTTTGTGTTCCCAGAGCTGCACGTACCTGGAATGAGCACAGCAAGGGTGGTGGCCAACTTGCTCTTCTGTAGCTGCTCTTTAAAGCTACGCAGCACAGTTGGGGCTCCTAAGGAGTGGCCTTGGGCAGCAGGAAGTGCAGATGCTGGGAAGAAGATACTCAAGAGAAGTGTCCTAGGAAGAGGCAGAAGAGTGCCACAGCGGTTCCCATAGGCTCCTAGTTTTGGTCTCTCATCTGGTGGAAATTGTGCTCATCTGTGGGGAGCTTTGAATAGAAATGCCCCAGCTGCACCAACCCTGGTAGACTTGGTGCTAAAAAAGTCTGAATAGCTCTTCCTCTCCTGCAATTTTGTACTACATGGTCTGTAGACCCAGTGGGGTCCCTGGACATCATTTTCACAATAATATTAAGGCATCATTTGCCTTCTCCTCTGTGTTGATATTTTCACCGATAACATAAAGCAACTCTAGATAAAACTGGTGTCAATCAAGGCAGCAGTCATTGTATTCTTTACTGCCATGCACTGGTGGGGGCGGGGCGGGGGAAGCCACTCCCACTTAACGTCTTTGCTAAAGCAGTAAAAAGAATTTTTCATGTCAACGTCATTTTGATATTCTGCGTAGGAACGGCTGTCTTACGGAGGAGCGCTTGTACAGTGAGTTGCAGGCTGACCTCGCCAGTCGTAGCGTGGAGTGTCACTTCGAAAGAAAAACTAATAGAATTATGATTATTCAGATTATCACTTGGCAGACCTTTCCTGGAAAATGAATGAAGTAAGCCTGTCACTTCAAGAACAGCTGTTCATACTTATTGCCAATTATAAAATTTGAGCTTTCCAGTAAAAAATGAGAATTTTGGATAACTTGTATCTGTTACTTAAAGACTTTTCAGATGAGACTGGTGATGATATTAATGAATGTCATTTGTCAACATCTAGGAGATCCACATACTTCAGTTGAATCAGTATTTTTCAGATGATCTGTGATTCGTTACAAATCATGCATGGGTAAAAGATCCAAACTGCAAGATAGACCAATGAATTTTAATGCCACAGGGGACAAAAAATAATTCATCAATTCCAGGTCTGTCTGGAAAAAGTCCAGCCATTGTTAATAGAATGAGAACAGTTTGTGCAACATT
Organism: Macrotus californicus; assembly: GCA_007922815.1. NCBI lineage: Eukaryota > Metazoa > Chordata > Mammalia > Chiroptera > Phyllostomidae > Macrotus > Macrotus californicus. The sequence continues at coordinate 6,426 of VMDR010029457.1, read as the reverse complement.
AATGTAACCTGGCAGCCAAGGAGAATGGATTGGAATGCACAATTCGTGAACAGTAATGACTTCACTATGCTAGTCAGTGGGGGCAGTAGACACCGCTGACTGAGCATGTGTGCTGTGTGGCTGGTGCATTCAAAATGACTTGAGCGAGTAGACCAACGACTCTGTGTCAGATTTTGTGTTAAGCTTGAACATTCCTCAAAAGGAAACTATTTGGATGATTTTATGGGCAACAGCTTCATCACAACAACGCATTCACTCATGTATCACATCTCATGCAGAGTTTTTTTGGCAAAATGTCAAATCACCCAGGTGACTCAGTCCTCTTACAGCCCAGATTTGGTGCCCTGCAACTTCTGGCTTTCCCCAAAACTAAAAATCACCTTTGAAAGGGATGAGATTTCAGACCACCAATGAGATTCAGGAAAATATGATGGGGCAGCTGATGACGATTGGGAGAACTGTGTGAGGTCCCAAGGTGCCTACTTTGAAGGGGAATGAGGTGTCATTGTCCTATGTACAGTGTTTTTGTATCCTGTATCTTCTTCAATAAATGTCTCTGTTTTGCATATTACATCTGGATACCTTCTGGACAGACCTTGTATGTTTTCAGATTCTATATTGTAACTGATCTTCAAGAAACTACAACTTACCAAGTACTGATATAGCATCAAAAACTAATACCCAAAATTATCTGAAAAACTATTAGAAGACTGTGTGAGGACTGATTTTTCTTCCTTTAGCTCAACCAAAATGACATGTCACAAACAAATTAAATGCAGAAATAGACATGAGAATCCTACTGTCCATTGCCAAGCCAGACATTAAAGAGATCTGAAACATCTCACTGCGTTTATTGTTTGGGGATACATAGTTATTGTTCATAAAATTTTATATTAAAATACAATGTGTTTATTTGTTAGTTTTACAGGATCAATAAATATTTAAAATATCTCTCTTAATTGCTAATATGGTAAGTGTAAATTGATATAATCCTCATTAACCAAAACTCTTTAGGGTCCTCAGTAATTTTTAAATTGAAAGGGGTCCTGCCCCCCAATAAATTTGAGAACTACAGGTATGGGGGAGAAAGAATGCACTTCAGGTCAAAGCAACCCAGTGTCTGTCCTGACTCTGCTACTTATTAGCTATGTGACCATGGGCAAGTGGTCAATTTTTCATATAGATACGATAGCAAATCTAAATCTCCCTCATAAGCTTGTTAAGAACATGAAACAAAGCAAAGTAATATGCCTGGTGTCTGGCACAGAGTAGGAACAAGAAGAAGGAGGAGAAGGAGAAGAAAATTTGAGAAAATTTAGCCTCTTTCCTATAAAGAGATGTTTCCAGGTATAAGGACTCTCTATTAGTAGATCAAAAGTCTTAATCTTTTTAATGCTATGAGGATCATCTGTTAGACAATTTCAAGTCCTCTGAAAAGGAAATCATACGAGATTTTAGGAGCTAGAGGACAGTTAAGGGCTATAAGTCTCAGGGTCACACGAGCTACAGGTTAATTCATCAACGTGGGAAGTACCTAATGTCTACTTTTCTCTAGAGTTAGTACGGCGAGGACGGAAGGAGGACTACAGAGAAAAATTTGATTTAGGGGAAAATACGCAAGTGAGCACATCTGAGCAGATGTGTCTGAAGAGGATGAACTGAGTAGATGTGGAGTTCTGAGAAAGATGGGTGGCATCCGCTAACAGAACTGAAAGTTTGACCTGGAGTTTTCATGCACTTCTTATGCCTTTTAAAGAAAATGTGCTTATGATTAATGTTTTTCAGTGAAAATTTTAATGAGATAATCGTAGATTCACATACAGTTGTGAGAAATAATACAGAGAAATCTCATGGACCTGGCAATTCCACTCCTGGGACTATACCCTAAGAATCCTGAAACACCAATCCATAAGAACCTATGCACCCCAATGTTCATAGCAGCACAATTTACAATAGCCAAGTGCTGGAAGCAACCTAAGTGCCCATCAGTAAGTGAGTGGATCAAAAAACTGTGGTACATTTACACAATGGAATACTATGCAGCAGAAAGAACGAAGGAGCTCCTACCCTTTGCAACAGCATGGATGGAACTGGAGAGCATTATGGTAAGTGAAATAAGCCAGACGGTGAGGGACAAATACCATATGATCTCACCTATAAGTGGAACCTAATCAACAAAACAAAAAAGCAAGCAAAATAGAACCAGAGACATTGAAATTAAGAACAAACTAATGGTAACCAGAGGAGAGGTGGGAGGGGATAATGGAGGAAAAAGGGGGAAGGGTTGTCAGGAACATGTATAAAGGACACACGGACAAAGCCAAAGGTGGGTAGATTTGAGGGTTGGAGGTGGGGATGCTGGGGGGGGGGATGGAAACAACTGTACTTGAACAATAAAAAAAAATGTGGAAAAAGAAAAATAATATGGAGAAATCTCATGGACCCTTCACCCAGTCTCCCAAAATAATAACGTCTTCCAATACTATAGCACAGAATCACAATATCACAGGATATTACCTCTGATACCACTCATCCATCTAACTCAGATTCCCAGTTTTATGTGTGTGTGTGTCTAAACAATACAATTTTATCACATGTTCAGGTATCCACCACAGTCACCATCAATAATCTGTTTTCCATTTCTAAAATTTTGTCATTGTATGTGTTCAGTAAATGGAATCATATAGTATGTAAGCTTTTGGGAATGGCTTTTTCACTCAGTATAATTCATTCAATTGTTGCACATATCAATTTTTATTGCCAACTGGTGTTCCATGGTATGGATGTGTCACAGTTCAAACTGCTGAAGGGCACTTGAGCTGTTTCCATTTTGAGGCTATTAAATAAAGTAGCTATGAACATTTACATACTTATTTTTATGTGAACACAAGTTTTCACTTCTCTTGGAAAATGCCCAAGATATCATTAGTGGATCATATGATAATAGTGTGTTTAGTTTTTAAAGTATATTTTATTGATTATGCTATTACAGTTGTCTCAAATTTTCCCCCTTGGACCCCTCCACCCAGTACCACACATTCCATCTGGCAATCCCCACCCCTTAGTTCATTGTCCATGGGTCATGCATATAAGTTCTTTGGCTACTCCATTTTCTATACTGTTTTTAACATTTCCCTGTATATTCTCTACCTACAAATTTGTACTTCATAATCCCTGCACCTTTTCCCCCATTCTCCCCCTTCTCCCTCCAAATGATCTCCATATCTATTATTTTGTTTTTGTTCTGCTTGTTTGCTTAGTTTGTTTTTTAGATGCAGTTGTTGATAGTTATGAATTTATTGCTATTTTAATGTTCATAGTTTTGATCTTCTTTTTGTTAAATAAGTCCCTTTTACATATCATATAATAAGGGCTTGGTGATGATGAACTCCTTTAGCTGTATCTTGTCTGGAAAGCACTTTATCTGTCCTTCCATTCTAAATGATAGCTTTGCTGGATAGAGTAATGTAGGTTGTAGGTCCTTGGTTTTCATTACTTTGAATACTTCTTGCCAGTCTCTTCATGCCTGCAAAGTTTCTTTTGAGAAATCAACTGACAGCTTATGGGAACTCCTTTGTAGGTAACTCTCTGCTGCTTCCTTTGTTTTCTCTTGCTACTTTTAAGATTCTCTCTTTATCTTTAACCTTTGGCCTTTAAATTATGGTGTGTCTTGGTATGGTCCTCTTTGGGTCCATCTTGTTTGGGACCCTCTGTGCTTCCTAGACTTTTATATCTATTTAATTCACCAAATTAAGGAAGTTTTCTTTCATTATTTTTCAAATAATTTAATTTCTTGCTCTTTCTCTTCTCCTTCAGGCAACCTCTATGATTCAAAAGTCGGTACACTTGAAGTTGTCCAGGAGGCTCCTTAGCCTATCCTTGCTTTTATTTATTCTTTTTATTTCTTGCTGTTCTGATTGAATACTTGTTTCTTCCTTATGTTCCAAAGCTTTGATTTGATTCTCAGCTTCATCCACTCCACTGTTAGTTCCCTGTAATTTTTTTAAAATATATTTTATTGATTATGCTATTACAGTTGTCCCATCTGCTCCCCACCCCCTGCCCTGCACACCCCTTCTCCCCACACTCCCCCTCCTTAGTTCATGTCCATGGGTCATATATATGAGTTCTTTGGCTTCTACGTTTCCTATACTATTCTTAACCTCCCCCTGTCTATCTTCTACCTACCATTTATGCTTCTTATTCCCTGTACCTTTCCCCCCTCTCTCCCCACCCACCCCCCTGATGATAACCCTCCGTGTGATCTCCATTTCTGTGATTCTGTTACTGTTCTAGTTGTTTGCTTAATTTGTTTTTGTTTCTGTTTTAGGTTCAGTTGTTAATAACTGTGAGTTTGTTGTCATTTTACTGTTTCTATTTTTGATCTTCTTTTTCTTAGATAAGTCCCTTTAACATTTCATATAATAAGGGCTTGGTGATGATGAACTCCTTGAACTTGACCTTATCTGGGAAGCACTTTATCTGCCATTCCATTCTAAATGAAAGCTTTGCTGGATAGAGTAATTTTGGATGTAGGTCCTTGGCTTTCATGACTTGGAAGACTTCTTGCCAGCCCCTTCTTGCCTGTAAGGTTTCTTTTGAGAAATCAGCTGACAGTCTGATGGGCACTCTTTTGTAGGTTACCGTCTCCTTTTCTCTTGCTGCTTTTAAGATTCTCTCTTTATCTTTCATCTTGGCTAATGTAATTATGATGTGCCTTGGTGTGTCCCTCCTTGGGTCCAACTTCTTTGGGACTCTCTGAGCTTCCTGGACTCCCTGGAAGTCTATTTCCTTTGCCAAAGTAGGGAAGTTCTCCTTCATTATTTGTTCAAATAAGTTTTCAATTCCTTTCTGTTCCTCTTCTCCTTCTGGCACCCCTATGATTCCGATATTGGAACGTTTAAAGACATCCTGGAGGTTCCTAAGTCTCTCCTCATTTTTTTTTGAATTCTTGTTTCCTCATTGTGTTGTGCTTTAATGTTTCTTTCTTTCTTCTGGTCTACACCATTGATTTGAGTCCCATTTTTCTTCCCATTGCTGTTGGTTCCCTGTACATTTTTCTTCATTTCCCTTATCATATCCTTCATTTGTTTATCTAATTTGTGACCAAATTCAACCAAGTCTGTGAGCATCCTGATTACGAGTGTTTTGAACTGTGCATCTGATAGGTTGGCTATCTCTTCGTCGCTTAGTTGTATTTTTTCTGGAGCTTTGATTTGTTCTTTCATTTGGACCATTTTGTTGTCTTGGCGCACCTGTTACGTAGTAAGGGGCGGACCCTTAGGTGTTCACCAAGATGGGGTGGCCACGTCACTGGATAGTGACACTGTTTGTGGGGGAGGGGACCGAGAGGGAACAATGGCGGTTGCTCCGCTCTCTGCCGGCCTTCAGTGACCCTCCACGCCACCCACAGTCAAATTGGGCCCTTCTGGTGCTGGTTCTGGTGCTGATTCCCGGTGGGAGGGCTTATGTATGCTCTAGGACCCTGTGGGTCTCTCCAACGAGCTCCCCTGCGAGGCTGGGAGTTTCTCCCGCTGCCGCCGCTTCAACCCCCACAGGAATTTTCAATCAGAGGCTTTGAGGCTTTTTTTCCCAGAGCTAGAACTCTGGGTTGCGTGGTCTGTCTCGCTCCCCAGTTGTTCCTCCCAGTTTATCCTCACGAGGAAATGGGACGCCTGGTCCGCAGCCACCACCTCTCCCAGCCAGCCGCACCTTTCCCGGATCTGACAGCCACCGCCCCGCCACTCGAGTCCTCTCCACCCCTCCTACTTGTCTGGATGTATGTTTCTTAATTTCTTTGTTGTTGGACTTCCATATGGTTCGATTTTCTGTCAGTTGTGGTTGTTTTCTGTTTTAAAATTTGTTGTTGTCCTTCTTTTGGTTGTGCGAGGAGGCACAGTGTGTCTACCTATGCCTCCATCTTGGCTGGAAGTTCCGTTCCCTGTAATTTTTTATTTCACTTAGTGTAACCTTAATTTCTGCCTGTTTTTTTTTTTTATGCTGTTGAAGTCCCCAGTGAGTTCCTTGAGCATCCTAATAACCAGTGTTTTGAACTCGGTATCTGATAAATTGCTTATCTCCATTTCGTTTAGTTCTTTTTCTAGAGTTTTCTTCTGTTCTTTCATTTGGGCGATATCCCTTTGTCTCCTCAATTTGGCAGCCTCCCTGTGTTTGTTTCCGTGTATCAGGTAGAGCTGCATTGACTCCCTTCTTAGTAGCATGGCCTATTGTAGAAAAGCACACCAGTAAGTTGGATGGGGCGGGGCCTTAGGTAAGCACCAGGGCAGAGCAACCCATGTGAATCAGGTTGATGGAGTCTCCAATATGCTGTTGCTGCTCTATGGCTCGGTGTGGGGTAGGGCTCAGAAAGGGGACAAGGCCAGTCCTGGCTTCTTGAGTTTTGTCCAGCAGAAAACTGTTCCCTCG
>VMDR010029456.1:0-12738 GCA_007922815.1 Macrotus californicus | reverse complement strand
TATTAATCCCTATCATTAGCTTCATGACAAGAAAAGAGCTTGAATATAACTTTGCATACTTGATAACTTATTTTTAATGGCAAATTTACAGAATTGGAATTGATGGATCAAATGCCTTCTATTAAGCTTTTGATACATACAATTAAATTTTCAGTATATAGCATAGCAATTTGTATTCTAAAAGTAGATCTTGAATAGAGATGATCCCTGACTGATGATCCTTTGACTTACTATTTTTATACTTTAAGGTGTTGCAAAAGCAATATGCACTCAATAGACACCAAACTTTGGATCTTAAAATTTGATCTTTCCCCAGGCTACCACTATGTGCTACAATATTCTCTCATGGTGCTGGTGGTAGCAGCAAGCCCCAACTACCAGTCAGGCATGTGATCGTGAGGGTCAACAACTGATACTTTGCAGTGTTCCATGTTGCCAGAGAATTTTGGGTATTTTGTTCTGAGCACATTTAAGGTAGGCAAGGCTAAGCTATGACATTTGTAAGTTACGTGTATTAAATGCTTTTTCAACATGTTTTCAATTTACAATGCATTTATTGGGATGTAACCACATTGTAGGTTGTGAAACAAATGTGGTGATGTTTTTTAAAGATTTTATTTATTTATTTTTAGAGAGAGGGTAAGGGAGAGAGAAAGAAAGGGAAATATCAATATGTGGTTGGATTCTCACATGCCCTACTGGGGATCTAGCCTGCAACCCAAGCATGTGACCTGACTGGGAATCGAACCTGTAACCTTTTGCTTCACAGTCCGGTGCTTAATCCACTAAACCACACTAGCCAGGGTCATGTGTAGTGATTTTAACATACCAAACAATATTGGATCTTACCATTAACTTTGATTTTTGCCAATCTTTCTGTTCTACTATTTTAAACAGCATCAATTTGAATAAACTGAGCTGTTGAAGTTGTTTTTATCTTTTTTTTTATATTGCCTTTTGTTTTCCCTGCAATATTTTCCTGTTCATATTCTTTTTTCCCCAAATGCTTTGCAACAATATTTTTCTTATGTTTAGGATATTTAGTGTTCTTATTCTATAGGTTATAGGTGGTTTGGTCATTAAAGTAGTGCATTAATTTGAGGTTGTCCAGAACAATGGAACCAATAGTCTTCTGTTCTCTTCAGACCCTCATCTATTTGGATAAGATTCACCCACATTACGGATGGCAATCTGCTTTACTCAGAAAGTCCACAGATTTCAATGTTACTCTCATCAAAATGCAGTATATCACAGAAACATCCAGAATACTGTTTGACCACATATCTGGGCACCATTCCCAGTGAACTTGACACATAAAATTAACCTTCATGGATTTCTATATTGATTCTGACTTTTCTGTCTTGCATAGTAAAGTTCCTTCCTCAGACAAAGATTTTATAAGTACTGCTCTCACTTAAATGTTTAATCTATGTGTGATTTACTGAAGTGGATAATGTGAGGTTTAGGTATAATTTTATATTTTTAAGTGGTTAGACAATTTCCCTAGTATCATGTGGTAAACAGAATGACTACCACCCCCCAAATGTTCATATACTAATCTCCTGAATGTGTGAATATGTTACCTTACCCAGGAAAAGGAATGTTGCAGATATGATTAATTTAAGGATCTGGAGATGGGATACCATAAGGATTATTTGAATGGACACAATGTAATCACAAAAGTCCTGACAAAAGGGAGGCAAGCGGGTCAAAGTCAGAGAAGGTCGTGTGATGACAGAAGCAGAGATTGGAGTCATCCACTCTGATGATGAAAAAAGGGCCAGGAGCCAAGGAGAGCAGGGACCTTGTAGAGGTGGAAAAGGCAAGGAAATGGACTCTGAGAGCCTCTAGGAGGCACCCCACCCTTCAGGCACCTTGATTCTAGCCCACTAAGTTTGACTGTGTGCTTCTGACTTACAAAATTGTAAGATAATAAATTTGTGTTCTTTTAAGCCACTAAATTTATGGTAATTTGTTACAGAAGATACAGGAAACCAATGCATACCATTTATTGAATAATTCATCATTTTACTCACTGATTTGATATTTGACATTTATCATGGTTCTTCCAGGTATAATATTTAGCAAAGGACAAACTGGTGTATTTTAATCTCAAATCATGCTGTCTTGTAGCTTTCCATCTCAGAAGTGTCACTATTATGCTCCCCCCTCCCTGCATCCCCCTCCTCCACCAAAGGAAAAGTAGGTACTTCTTTAGAAAAAGAATCTGTTGTCTTTAACAAGACAACCAGAGTGACATTTTTTTTTTAAAAAAAGAACACAGGCAGACTCAGACTCTCCTATTTCTCCTCTCTTAGTGAAAAAGTATCCCTTTACCTATAATAGCTAGGCAAAGTCTTGCTACTAAACATCGGCATAATATGCCACCAACGCCATTAAAAAGTTACCTCTTTTCACCCCCAAAAAGAATGAAAAGGAAGGCAGGTAGAATAAGGAAGTAAAAAGAGAGGTGTTCCCACTTGTATCCTTGTCTACCTCTCGAGGTATGGGTGGAGGGAAAACCTGTAGCACAGGCACTTTGTTCCACACTCTGGTGGAAACCCTTCTGCAGAGATCCTACCCTCCCCAACACTGTGAGAGACCGAGTAGAACTATGTGAGGACAGGGGTCACAAAGAAGAGAATGGATTTAGTAGTTTGCACTGATGGGCCTCCCTAGGCCTTCATATATTTGAACACAAGGTTGAGAGCCAGAAGATCTGCCTCGATGATCATCACACTCCTCACATGAAGTGTGACAGCCTAGGTCAGCCACTAAGAGAATATGGCAGGTTCTAGAGTTCCTGAGGGCAGACTCAGCAGAAGGAAGGCTCCTTGAACAGGTAGGGTCTACTAGGTTAGGGAAGGCCTGCTGAGTAGGTCCAAGAACTGAGAAGAATAGACCAGCTATTACTTCATCTGAACTGCCATATTTCTCACATCATCATTATCGCAGACTCATAACTTGTTTTTCTGTTTCCATTTGTATACCCTTATGATTCAGTCTCCATACAGCAGTCAACATCTGTTAACCCTCTGTCCATGACCCTCCAGAACCAGTGAGATGGTTTTCTATTTCAGTCAGAGTGAATGTCAGCGTCTCATGTCCCGTAACTCCTACTATTTCTCTTACCTCATCTCCCTTCCACTTCTCTCCACCAGGTCTCTTCAGCTACCATAGTCTCCTTTATTTTTCCTCTACCATGCAAAGCATACTCACAACTCAGGGCTTTTGTACTTGCCTTTCCCCTCCTAGATCAGGGGTGTCCAACCTGCAGCTCACGGGCTGCAGGTGGCCCGGGATGACTATGAATACAGCCCAACACGAAATTGTAAATTTACTAAAACATGAGTTTGTTTTTGTTTGTGTGTTTGTATATGTAATGTGTGGTCCAAGACAACTCTTTTTTTTCAGTGTGGCCCAGAGATGCCAACAGGTTGGACATCCCTGCCCTTGGTTGTGTTTCTTCCAAACATATGTTTGACTCAGTCCCTCATTTCCTTCCAATCTCTGCTTAGATATTACTTTATTAGAGGGTTATCTTCTATTACTATACATGAAATGGTACCCATGCTATGCCTCACTCTCCCTGTTCCTTCCCCGTTTCATTTTTCTTATGTGCTTCCACCTGACATGTGACATATATGTATTCCATTATTGTTTGTCTCTTCCCTCTAGAATACGGGAAGAACCATGCTTGGGGCACGACAGGAACTCAATACACATTAGTTGATTTTAATGAATTAATTATCCACAGTCAAAAGAATTGTAGTAGAGTAGTGAGAATATGTCTACTCTTTAATATTGAAGAATGAAGTACAGTCACTTGGGATGCCTCTGTATTGGAATTAAATATTTTTCTGTTAACTTAAAATAAGGGCCACATCTGTGTAATTCAAACTGTGGCTTTGGATTCAATATTTAGTCAGTAGTCTTCTACCACATGTGACCTTTAACGCCCACCTAAAAGAATTTCCTTTTAGGGTACCGTTTCTAGATTAAGAAAAGGAAAACATTCTTTACGACTCCAAAGCTTTAACTAACCAAATCCCAGCCTTCACAATATACCCCCCCCACTAAAAAAATCTACCTGAAACAGCATTATAAAATTATTTGCCAATATTTCCTCTTCTTTATTTTAGTAAAATAAAAATTATATGAACAGACTATTTTTTTCTTTTTAATTTTATCAAGTGCTTAGTTTTGAAGTGAAGTTAAGAGTTTTTGCATTAAATAACTCATCATTTTATAACAATGAATAATGGACCCGGGAAGATCAGGTTCTTGCTCTTCGTATTCTGCTAATAGCAGATTCCTCAAGTTTTCTGCATTAAATTCAACTGTGTTTCTGGGAATATGATGATAAAATGGAAAAATAATGATCATTGACTGATGAATTTATTGGAGGTGGTTTGTTCCACTTTCTTTTAGATCATCTGCATCTACTCTGTTAAAAGTATTGGATTTGTATTTGAAATACATTAGATGTACCTTCAAAACAGATGAGCATTGGAGACTATCAGTTTCTAACATAAGCTCCTGCATACTAACATTTATACCACATTTTGCCTACAATTTATTCCTTCTCTGAAATATTTAAACAGCTTTCTGAAGTCCAGATGATTCAGACCATGGCTTTCTTGAGCCATCAGAGTGTTGGCCAGCCACATAACGTGCCCTGGAAATCTAAGAGAGCCAGGAATACCCTGCAGTCTTCCATATCTAATTCCAGGAAAGGGTTTTTTCAGTTGTCCAGAATGTTACATGATCTAAGAGAATCAGTGAAGATTAGCGCATGCTTACACAATGTTGCTTCAGAACAAGGACAAAGGATACATCTGTATATGAAAGTTTCTTTTACAAAAGCACACCTAATTCTAGTACAAAATTTAAAATACCCTTTGAGAAACTCCTTGAAATTGGGAAAATAAGAGCTCAAAGACCCTCAAGTACATAAGGTTTATCAAGCTGTTCTACAGAAATTTTGCCTGCAAGTTAATTCATGGTGCTCAAATAATAGTATTTCAGAAGGAAGCTGTGCAAATCTACAGAGAATATAAGTCATCAAAAGACAGGTATGAGCCAGGAACTAGCTGGCTAAATATGAATAAGTGTTATGTATTTTCTTTTTCATATGATTTTTTTAAGGGAGGTATTGTCCAAGGAAAGGAGTTCTGTATCTGGCAACATAGGGATGGCCGAGTCTCTGAACAAAGGGGAAGAGCAAAGCATTGGTAGTGATGAATAATTTTTCTGGGTCTACCATGCCATCCATGCCTGGATTCATGTTCAGTGTAAAAAGCATTTAGGTTGACTGAAAGTCTTCTTATAAGAAAACCAGTCATTTTGGATCAGGACCCATCCTAATGGTGTTATTTTAAATTAATTACTTCTTTAAAGGCCCTATTTCCAAATGCCGTCACCTTCTGAAGTGCTGGGAAGTTAGGGCTCAACATACAAACTTGGGGCTAAAGGCACAATTCAGCCCATAACCCTGCACAAGAGGTGAAAAATACTGATTTTTAAAAAATAAGCACTCAAAAGGAGATAACTACCTAAACTTGAGATTCAGTTAGGAATGCTGAAGAACTATAGACTTTTTCAGACTACCTTCAATAGAATACACCAAGAAACCAGTAGGGTGCAGGAATAGGTACTGGCCCTGTTTGGTTTGTTGCCTTCAAAGAGCTGAGATCACTGAACAGGTGCCATGCTCTGGGATAATGTGATTGCTACAGCCAGGTAGAATGGCCTCTCTCGCCAGACTCCCTTAGGACAGAGCACTCTTCATCTCCTAGGCTGCTGATGTGCTTCATACACTACAATATCCCTGCCCCCAGAAGACTACGATAATTTCTCCAGTTATAGCCATCCATGTAATTTTATTTCTTCTTGCTTACACACACAATAATTATGAATATATTTTCCAATAATTATTTGTTAAACATTTGTCTTCTCTACTATATTATGGGAGTCTTGTTGATAGCGATATGTCTAGTACAACCTCTGTGGTATAAAAGGTGCTCAATGATTACTTTCTGAATGAATGAGTGAATAAATAGAAATTCACTAGGGATCCCTCAGTTTCTTGCTTTATGTTCAGCATCACGGTTTTCCTGTGACAACTATGCTACATGATTCCCAACCTCAAGGAACAGAAAACCTGATAGGAAGACGGAGGTAAAACTAGTGCAATGACATCGAATGCTAGAATGTATGGTGCTGAATGAGATGATCATCAGGGGAGAATATGTAATACAACATACGTTTCTTGAAGTAGGTGGAATGTAAACTAGGCTTGGAAGGACAAGGTGCATATGCAAAGGGAATCGAGAAAGCTCCCAGGACAGTGAAAGGCATAGAGTCAAGACAATCCGTGGGACTTAGCAAGGCAAATATTTTTGCTTTTATTTTATGAATTAAGCCCTCTCTTTGTTCCTGAAATGAAGATCCTTAAAACAAAGTAGAATGGTTTGCTATTTCTTCACCACTACCATCATTATAAGCAGGTAAGAGTCACTAAATGAACAAATACCACATACACACACACAGTCTAGAAGTAGGACTAGAGGAAGAGAACCACAGTCCTTGGTGCTGATCAAGGGCAAACTTCTAAATTAAGTAACACGGATAAATTGTTTGTCTGTTTTATCATGAGAGCCAGGTGGCAAAGTTTCACCAAGTTAACTATTATGCTATTTTTAAAAATTTTTTCTGTGTAAATCAACCAGTACATAAAAATAAAAGAAAACCTAAAACTAATATCAATTAGAACATATAGAAAGCTCCAGGGAAGTTTTTACCAGGATCTACAAGGAATGAGGGGAGAGCAGGTAAGAGTAGCAATGTCCTTAATAGTTTGACAAGAATACAATAAGATCCATAAGGGTGGAGACTCACTGGGTCTGTTTAATTTAGCATCATGTCCCATGGTTTAACACAGTGTTTTGCACACAATTCCTGCTTAATAGATATTGAATTCATGAATACATGTATAATGACCATTTACCATCTAATAACTTTAAATCCCTATCTATGTCCACAAACGCATACTGAGAATTTGCTCCATCAAAAGCACAAATAAGACTCACATGTGAAATATTTAGGCATGGGTCACATGTGGTAATTCCAGGTAGTCTGGAACTAAGGGCTTGAATACAGACAACTCAAAAAAGAAATTATTATGTGATTTTGAACCTAACTTCATGGATGTCGAGCATAAAAATCAAGCAGTTTGGGGATAGAGGCAGAAATTCCACCAGGATTCAGCTGCAGGGCACTTTGGCTTATGAGGGCCCCTAATCTATTGACTTTTATTCTGGTTGGCTCTGCATTTTCTTTCTCCTTTATGCAACTCTTTGTAATAAAAAATATTTACTAATTCTTGAGAAAAAAATTTATACTTTGGGTTGGTGTCAGTAGCTCAGTAAAACAATATTGCTTTATGATTTCAAGCATCTGTCCTTTTGGATGGATGAAGGGGTGCATTATCTTGAAATATGGCATCTTTCTTATGAATCAGGGTTATATGTACAAGACTATTGATCAAATACCTAGAAAAGTAAAAAGAGAGAAACTAGGAATGAGGTTTCTTTTTCTTAAGTTGATTACATCAGAACTTTTAGAAACAAAAACTTTGAATGAATTGTATCCCAAGTCTCCCTCTCTACCTCTGTCCATCTCTCCTGCCCTTAGACTGATCCAAGCCACCACTGTCTTTAACTGGAACCACAGAAGATGCTTTCCAATAAGTACCTTTGCTCCCTCTCAATGCTTTTATTCACACTGCAGTCAAAATCGTCTTCATAGAATTTAAATTTCATATGGCAATCCTTTAGTAAAAATCTATAACTAATTTCAAATCAGTCTTAAAGACAAAATCCATAAGGGTGTTGTCTCCAGTCCCCAAGACTGTCTCCTGATATTCATACTTTTTTTAGTCTTCACACTCTGAAAGGGGTTGATCTGTGTAACCAACAGGATTTTGTCGCAATGACAGGGTGCGACTTCTGGGGCTAGGTCATAAAATGCATTGATGACTTTGACCTTATTCCCTCTTGGATCACTAACTCTGGAGAAAGCCAGCTTCCAAACATTGAGGGCATTTGAGCAGCTTATATGGAGTTCATGTGGTGAGGAGGAAAGGACTCCTGCCAACAAGCAGTACTTACTGTCCAAGTATGTCATGAGTCCCATATTAGTGGAGCTTCTAATCTCAGTCAGTATTTCAGGTGCCTACAGCCTGGATAAGGACTTGCAACCCTGGGACCAACCATGAGATGGAATCACCAAGCTAACCTAGATTTTTGACCCACAAAAATGTATGAGATAATAAAGTGCTTATAGTTTTCAGCTACTAAGTTTTGTGATAATTTGTTATTCTGTGGTATATAAAGGACATACATGTCTTACAAGAACTGAAATAATCTCTTTTATACCTCCCACTTTGGGTTCACCTTGTACTACTCTCTTCTTGACACACAAAACTTCCACCATACTGTTCTTTGTTCAGTCCCTGGGGCGTACCATGTTCCTTGCTGACTCAAAGCCTTTGAATACACAGTTCCCTTCTTCAGTTGCCCAGAGAACTCTACTTCCATTTCTCCTCAGAGTAACTTCTTCAGAACATTCCCTAACACCTCTGATGAAACAAGATTCCCTCGTATATACAACACACAATTTCTTCATAGCTATACAATTCTATTTTTAATATTTAGGAGAATATTTGT
The DNA here is from genome assembly GCA_007922815.1 of Macrotus californicus. NCBI lineage: Eukaryota > Metazoa > Chordata > Mammalia > Chiroptera > Phyllostomidae > Macrotus > Macrotus californicus. The sequence continues at coordinate 4,009 of VMDR010029456.1, read as the reverse complement.
GTATTTTCTGTCTCTTCTACTAGCGAGCAAGTCCCATTATCTCAGGAGCTGTGACTTTCTTGTTCATTGCACCCCTGGCACCTGGTGTAGTTTTTCACAAATAGGCAATCATTACTTTTTTTGTTATAAAATGAAATAAGAAGAAAGCAAAATTTCCTTTATTTGTGAGGTACAGTTATTTATACTAATTTATTAAAATTATAATATGGAAGAACCCTTATACTTTATTTTAAAAGGTGAATGATCCAATAAAAATGGACAAGGAAATGAATCAGAAATTTATAAAAGTTGTTAAAGAAATTTAGAAGTTATAAAAGAAATTTAAAAAGTTTATATTGTGTTGTATCAGACAAACTCTTTCACTAAGAACAAGAATATAAGCTAAATAAAATATTGAAAATACATCTCTTTGAAGGAATGAGAGTGTTACTAAAAGCATTAATACTTTGCTGGGCCAATATTTAGAAGACACGGGAATTCAAAAAAGTAGGGATGATATTTGGTGCTGCCTTTTCTCTGGTAACTAAATGTTGGTTATTTCTGCCGTTACTGAAGATGAATGTCAGGACTGAAAAACTGAGCAGTGCTTCAAATCTTGCAATATCTAGGAGAACAAAGCATTTCAATTCATGGCCCTAGTAAACAACCTAAGCTTGGAACCCCAATACGCTACATCCTAAGAATAGAAGTAAACTGAAAATTAAAAGCCCTCTCAAGGACTGAAGCAAAGCTTTGAATAATTCTAAACACAGATTGAATTAACATAATGGGCCTCTGACCTAGCTACATATCCTGAAGCAAATGAAATTCTCTTGTCCTGAGACTTGAAATTATCCTTCATAAAAAAAATTTTGAACCTTTGTTTTTGTAGCGTTTTTATGTGCACAGAAAAACCAAGAGGAACGTCGAGAGATTTCCCATATACACCTGCCCTTACACATACATAGCCTTTCCCATTATCAACACCCTCCACCATAGTGGTACATTTGTTACTGTTGATGAACCTGAATTGTCAAATTATGGTCATCCAAAGCCCGTGGTTTACATCTGGTTCACTCTTTATGCTGTACCTTTGATGGGCATGTACAAATGCATAATGACATGTATTCATCGTTATAATATCATGAAGAGTATTGTCACTGCCCTAAAATTCCTCTGTGCTCTTCCTAATCATCCTTTGCTTACTTTTCGAATCTCTGGCAACTATTGACCTTTCCACTGTCTCCATAGTTTTGCTTTTCTAGATGTCATATAGTTGGATTTATGGTATGTATCATTTTCAGATTGGCTTCTTCCACTTAGTAATGTACATTTAAGTTTCTTCCATGTCTTTTTGTGGTTTGATAGCTGATTTATCTTTAGTACTCAATAATATCCCATTTCTTGAATGTACTACTATTTATTTTTCCATTCACCTACTGAAGGACATCTTGGTTTCTTTCAAGTTTGAAAATAAAATTATAGATATAAACATTGTATGCAGGTTTTTGCACTGACATAAGTTATCAGCTCCTTTGGGTAAATGTCAAGCAGTATAATGGCTGGATGATATATTAAGAGTATATTTAGTTTTGTGGGGAACTGCCAAACTGTCTTCCAAAGTGGCTGTACCATTTTGCGCTCTCACCAGCAATGAATGAAAGTTCCTGTTGCTCCACATCCTTGTCAGCATTTGCTGTTGTCAGTGTTACATATTTTGGCCATTCTAATAGGTATCTCGTTGTTACTTTGTTTTGCCTTTTCCTGAGGAGAGATGGTGTGGGGCATCTTTCCACATGCTTGTTTGTCATCTATATTATCTTTGGCAAGGTGTCTGTTAAGCTTTTTTGCCCATTTTTCAATCTGGTTGTTTGTTTTCTCATTGTCGAGTTTTAAGAAGTTTTTTTGTGTATTATAGATAATAATTTTTTATTAGATATGTCCTTTGCAAACACTTTTTCCTGCTCTGTGGCTTATGTACTCATTCTCTTGACATTGCCTTTTGCAGAGCAAACGTTGTTAATTTTAACGCAATCCAACTTGTCAATTATTTCTTTTAGGCTTGTGCCTTTGGTGTATCTAACAAGTCATCACCATACCCAAGGTTATCTAGGTTTTCTCTTATGTTATCTCTAGGAGTTTTATAAGTTTGCATTTTACATATAGGTCTGTAGTTTTTGAAGAGAAAGAACAGAGAGATTTAAGGGTATTATATTGTGCAGAGAGAAAGGAGAAAATATAGGCAGTTAAAAGAACTAGAGAAAGTGAAAGAATAAGGAAGAACAAAAGTGTTGAAATATATTTACACGTATGTAAGAATTGTCTTAACATTAATTTTCTCTCAGGCTGGTGGGATTTTAAGTCATTTTTCATTGATTCGCTATACCGTATTTGTGCATTCGCTATTTTAAAATGAGCACGTGATGTTTACATAAATGGGAAAACATAATAAATCTGAATTTAATGGATTAGAAGAAAATTTTATGGTTAAAAATCTAATAGTGGCTGTTTCCAAATTGACACACAGATCTTGCACCTGAACAGGCTGTGAAGAATTTCAAAAAATGACCAGTCTGAAGACAAAAATCCATGTGATTTTTTTTTTTTTCTATTTCTATTTGAACCGTAGTCTACTTGAGAGAGATTTTTTTTTTCCTGGAAAATAACTTGGGGAAAAATATAACACAAAGCACTTTTATTTTGAATAAATACATTCTATTTTGAATATATGCGTTATCTGTTTAAAGAGCACCTTCTTGTTAGGTATAGGGTGCCTTCACTATTTTTCTTCCTCTGAGTAACAGAGCTGTTAGAAGTTACAATATAGACTATGCATAATGCCTGGTGAAATGATGAGCTGTGAGTTAAGGAACAATCATAATTTGTTAATTTTTCTAAAATGCATTTAAAAAATCCTTTCACGTTAATCTCTGTGATTGATAAAGAAGGGAGGCAGGCTGGCAAGGTTTAAATGATGGAAAATGATGCCGATGGCCTTCTGCAAAATCTGATTACCACTTTGATGATTGATTACTTGCCATTAGCACGGAGGGGGGAAATGCCTAGAAATTGAACCAAGTAAATCAAGCAAAATCTTTCTAGTTTATACTGAACACTTAGACATGACTCAAAAATGTTTTATCCAAGATTTCATTTTCTGTAAATATATGTTGCCTTCACATATGAAGTATCCATTTCAGTGACTTTTCCCTGAACTGCACTTTAATCTTGTCTTTCCCAAAGTCCAACTTGCCCAGCTCTGTTCCCCAGGCTTCAAGGCTGGTGTGAGTTACTTAAGTGAGAGGGTAGCACTCTGTTTGTATTCCTGTTTCTGTTTGGCAGCTTCTAATGAATGCATGTTGCTGTTGCTGGCGAGACACGAACATTGAAAAGATTCCAAAGCGAGTGAGTAGTGTAAGGGTATCTGCCTTTGCTTGGAAACATCCTTGCATTTGCTAAATGCCTCTTGTCCATTTGAGCATGTGCACGTAGTTTGAGCACTTGTACACTGACTATACATTTATACCTCTTTGTAACATCAGGGACCTGAGAAGGCAATTCACAGTATACCACAACTACAAATGAGTTCTTCCAAAGGGGTATGACCAGAGGAAAACCATCACGGTAGGATTTCCTAGCAACTGACACGTGACACAGGATCTGTTGTAGCAAATTTCCCTTAATCATTCAGATGAGTTATGGATACTTATGGAGAAAATGTTTATATATTTATATATCATCCTTGCATGTGTCTAAGGTACTTAGTCCTGTTTATAAGTATTGAGTGGCCCACCATGTCTTTATTAGCAATGCTGGTAAATATTTAATGACATTTACTGTGTAAACATCATAAAAAGTGAATAAATGTCATCGTTATGAGCAGATACTACACATGCCAGCATTGTGGGATCAAAATGAGCAGAGAATCTGCAGTGTGGAAGACTAAGCACTTTGAAGGCAGGAGCCATATCTGGATTGTTTATGTTTTTCCCTTATTGTTTATCCTGAGAGTTTAACAAAATGCCTATGT
>VMDR010029455.1:0-12738 GCA_007922815.1 Macrotus californicus | reverse complement strand
ATACCAGCCCTGAATAAATATATACTGTTATTTGGAGGCATAGTAAAAGGAAGTGCACAAATTTGGTATTACCATTACAGTTAACACATACAGACAGGGTTGTCTTCTCTGGGAGATCACCTTTCAGAAGTTTGATTCTACCATGTCCAAGACCCTACCCACATGGGCCAACCTTTCACTCATCCACGAAAGATTAATGGCTTTGTTTTCCTCCAGGCCACAATCAGAAGCTGGAGCCCCTCCTAGGATTGATTTTTCATGTTATGCAAAGTACATTGGTGGGCTTTTATAACATCCGAGTGAAAAGGGATTTGTCTCTGAAAAAAGTACCAAAACCATCTTCACTAATTGGCCCCTTTGTTGGCAGGCAAAGCAGAGAGGCCAAGAAATAAATGGGCCATGAAAATTTAGCTCCAACCTTGATCTAAAAGCTGTCCCTTTAGGTCAGCAACCAGGCTAGCTGCTCTGGTCACGTGGGAGAATGACTCTCTGTTCTAACAGAACCTATTTTGTAGATAAAAGAAAAAAATGTTATTTATCTGAAATGGTGACTAATAATGTACCTACCTCATTTACCATATCCTTTCATCTAAATAATTAGCCTAAACCAATTTATAATGCACTTTGATCAATTTTTCATAAAACGAGGTCTCTGGATCACCTCCATCACTTTTACTTTGAGTACCTGTTTAACATTCGGATTTCTGGGGCCTGCCCCAGAATCAGCCTTCTTTCTGAAAAGCTCCTGGGAGAAGCCCTAAGCATGCTGCAGCTTGGGGACCAGTGCTTTGGTGACGAGATTTAAGCTCTTTTTTAAAAATAGTTTATTTTTTTAATTTTATTTTTTCCAATACCCTTTATACCCTGTTGCACCTCCACACCCTCTTTGTTTCACCACCCCCTTCTGCGGCCATCATCACACTGCTTTCCGTGTCCACGAGTCCTTTTTCGTTTTCACTCAGTCCCTCCACCTCAACTACCCGCCCCCACCAGAGCTATCAGCCTACTCTCTATTTATGAGTCTGTCTCTGTGTTGCTTGTTAGTTCACTTTGTTCAAAAGCTCTTTTCCTCAGAGAATAGCTGCGTCTTGTGCTCTTTAGGCATCTCAATCTTGCAACCAAATGTCACTAAGAAGAAAAAGGTTGAGAAGTGAACATCAATATCACAAGGAGTTTTCCCTGGGATGTCTTAATGCTCAACCCATTGGATTTCAGTGTCAGACCATCACAGAGATTCTTAAAGGGGATTCTATGATTGTTTTCACTTTGCTAATGGTCCATTAACGCCAACTTATTGATTTGAGGAAGGGTTAGCTCCTTAAAGAAAAACAAACAAAAAAACTTGGAATGGACATATGTGAATTCTAGTCCTGGTTTCCTGTGTATAGTCCTTGAGACCTTGGGCAAGAAAGTTACTCACTATGTGACTTACTTTCCTCACTTGAAAATTTAACTTTAATAGTACTTACTTACTGACACCACACAACTAGTAAATTGGATTAGCATACCATACTCTCATGTTAATGATATTTCCAAAGATTCCTAAAAAGATTTAATATGAGAAGGCTATAAAATACTTTTGTAATAATCTGTACACCTATACGATGATATTTTTTTCTCCTCTCTGCTCTTTTTTAATTAGACCTAGTTCTAAGTACCAGTTTTAAACGAAACTGCTGGATCCCTTTTTCTCATAGGTGTTGCTTAATTGTTATTTTAAGACAACTGTTGGCTGCTGTCCTTCGAAGCAGAGGGTCTGGTATTCTTTGCAGTTACTTGCCTGATAGTTTGACAGAACAAACTTGATCAGCAAGAAAACCAGGGTTGAGTGGAAGAAACCGAGCTCCCACAGTTCAAACTAGCCTTACAGTATTTCTCCAGGAAAATGAGTACAAAAACCTTGTTTTTCTTAACTTTGTTAGTTACCTACATAGTACTATGATTTAGAGATTCAAAATAGTCACAATGTGAAAATACTAGCTCGCAGGAAAATTCTACAAGGTGAAAAATGATAGTAGGCTGAGGCATTTGTTTAGTAGAAAACAAATCTTGTCATGTATCTCAAAAGATAACTTTAAATAATTGGATTAAATTGCTGGTGACATTTAAAATGTAAAGTCTCCCAGGACAGATAATTATTATAATTTGTATTCAATGGACTGCCTTGTACGCAGCTTGTTCAATGAATGCTTTTGACATTGGTTATAAATTTATGCTGAAAATAATTATCTCCCTTTAGTTTAATCACTTTTCTTTGATTCATCTCTTTTTTAAGAAACTACCCAGATATAATATGTTGACTGAAAAAAAAATCAATTGGATCGTGGTACATTTCTTTCCTTTTTTTTAACTTTAAATGTAAGTCTAATGCAAGAGGATTTCATAAAATTAGATATTTAGCCGAACTGAATGACAAATACCCTCGAACCAAGTGAGTCCCTCTTGAGCCAAATTGGGAGATTCCCTAAGTACTACACAGGATGTTCAACTAATTCCATGAGAATGCTTTATGATGGATCTACTGATCCATTTTGGTGCTGTCTGGAGTGCAATTCATGATCCTTAACACAAATCTCTCTCTAAAAATGCAAAATGAGCACCTCAATCATAGGCCCTAGATCATCTTATCTAAATATAAACACTTTATAATTTAATTAATGAAAATTAATTTCATGCTTTCAATTCAGATGTGAAAACACAGTGCCATTCACATTTTCAAGGGTGTTTAGCCTTGGGTTTATGGGAGAAAATGGGACTAACCCCTTCCCTCCTTTTAAAAAGAACCAAAAAACAGCTTCTTTATTTAATGTGTTCTTGGAAATAAAGAGGCAAGCTTAGTAGAGGACTTCTGAATAAAGAGGAACACTGAAGAAGGCAGTCATTCACTGCTAGCCTTTTAATCAGGGACCCAACTTCTCAAAGTAATATTGAGTGACAAGTATATTGGCAGCGATGTAAAATCCACCATATTTGAATTCATCTTTTACTTTCAAAATTATCACATTCTTATATGTTAATTAGAGTGTTTAAAACAAAAAAAAATAAAAATGTTAATTGAGATATTAGATTTAGGGAAATGCAACAGGATCTCCTTAGAGTAAATCTGACTTTTCTTTTTTTTATATATATTTTAAACAACCAATATTTCATTAATATTTTTATCCACAACAATTAATATAGCCTTAATAATCAGAACAACTGAACTTAGCACGTGCATTATTAAATTAAATCCCAAAACGTCTATCATCATATCAAAAGATCCAAACTGGCAGCAAATGTTATCAGTGAAGTGGTTCAGATAGGCTGGTTTCTTCTTCTTTCTTTCTTTCTTTTTTATTTTTTTTTTAATGAAGATATGAGCTAGGCTTCAATTACCCAAATTTTCAATAGGTTTCTTAGCACAAAGGTGCCTATCAAAAGTGAACAGCCATAAGCAATGTTTCCAAGCCAAATGAAGACTCTGGCAACCTAACACTGTTATTATTGCTATTGCAGTTCACTTCACAGCTACTTGCCAACATTGCCAAAATGGCCATCCTCTATGGATACTGTTTATTGTTTCTGTTTTTGTTTTGTTTTGTTTTTAGCTGTAATTCACCAATATCTGTAACCTTGCTAAATCTCTTTCTGTGCATGTGCTATATCTCTGGGTTAAAGAAAAAAAAAAGCAGTATTATTTTAAATAAACCTGAGGCAGTATATATACCCATAAAAATTGTGACTTTATAAAGTTCTGGAGAGAAGAACAAATTTAGATTAACAATGATGTACTCTGGAGAGTTTTTAATTGCCAATGCCAATGGAAAATGAGTAGTGACATTAAAGAAAGAAAGAAAAACAACACACCAATCTGTAATGGACATAAGTTTGGAAATTTAAGAAAATTTGTACGTAGGAACAGATGAGATCTATGACGGTGTTGCCATCTGCAGTCCCTCGAATAGAGATTAGTTCTCCTGCTCTGTTTCTGTTAGCCCAGCAATCAGAGATATTTGCTTCTCAGCTTAGTAAACTAGCTAATTATCATACTAAAAGTCTGATTCTCTAAATGGACAATTGAAAAATCCATTCCAGAATTAGAGAGATAGATTTGTAAGGCAATATCCTTTTCAGTCCTTTCAGGATTGGAAGAGGAGGTTCTAATCTTTCCTGACAAATGTATACTCTAAACTTCCATCCACATCCCCAAATACAGCCAGCACTTCCGACATGCAATCATGAAGAAATAAACACACAATGACAGATTCTTTTAGTTTACCTCTCCCTTCCCCAAATTTCTTGTTTTATACAATTGCCTTTCAGCAAACAGTCTACTGCAGTAGTCAATGCAAGTTATTCAATGGTTTCTCTGCACACATTTAAAACACAAATTGAATTAATTTAATGGTCAAATCCTGTCTATTTCAGCAGGGGCAAACTTTCAGCATGGAAACAGGAAATTGCAGTCCTACCCTGCAAAAACTTCCACCCAAGGTTTTAAAGAAATATACACAAATGATTCTGTTGATGTTAACTGTTGGCAAAAAAATAAACAAACAGCAGGCACGTGGTATAGTTCATTGGAAGAGCACAGAGGTAAGTAAGGTAAGTGTGCTTCAATGTTCGGTCACAGTCCAACAAAGGGAAGATCTCCTTACAAGATCTGAAGGAGATTATGTCACCATCCTTTACTCGCTAAAGAAAGGCAACATTTTAGCCTAATTCTCTTGTGAGTCTCACCTCAGGATGAACAAAATTGAGTCCCATTTAGCTGCCTGTTATGCTGCTGTTCATAAATTGCTGTTCTTTCTCCACCTCCTCCTTAATTTCCTCCTGTGTGTTCAGCTAATTGCTTGGGAATGCCATCATTAAAACCCAAATTGGAACCTGCCCACACACCCAACACCCCCTCACTTCTCAAAACACCTGGGCTCAATACTGCCTTTGGCTTGAGAGATTCCTTCTCAGGTTAGCCAAAAGCAGCTGTGACACTGAATACTCAGGGGTGGGAAGGCATCAGAGGTCAAAACAAATACTATTCAGCCCAAAATAACTTTGGATTTTCTTTATGGAACTGATATTGGATTGATTTAATTAGATTGGCCAACAGTGATGTTTACATGCCTCCTGAGGTTTACGGTGAGACTAGGCTGTGAGTAATGCCAAAGAAGACAGTTCTTGCCTAAACAAATACAGTCTTGTAGAACAGGCAATATCACGTGTTCTAAATGTAAACTACTAAAGCAGGCACTCAGTACTTTTTAGAGACTGGGCTGCATCCATCAATACTAGACTGGAAAAAATTGGTAGATTGTGAGAAGAAGATGGAGGTTGTTAAATTTCTAAGAAGAAATGAAGCCTGGGACCTTGGCCTTGAACATGTCACCAAATTTTAGGAAATGGAGTAAATTAACTCTAAAGTGTCATCTACATCTACTTTTCATTTAAATTATATAAATAGAGAAGAGGAGAGAAGAGTAAACGTCAGATCAGGTTTTGAAAAGGAAAGATTACTTAGAACTTTGTAAGTCCAATTTGAAGTACTATTCCACTTCGTGGATCTATCAGAGATAACTAGGGCAAAAATACTTACCTTGGGGTGGTATAGAGCCCATCACCTAGCAGTGCTGTCTATGAATACTTACTTGGGCAACATTGGTTTACATCTATTCATATTACCAGATCAGTTACAGATACTATTTAGCTATCTGTCACATAAACATACTCCAAAGAGATACCCTGGCTACTCCAGAATAAGTTGCCCAAAACATGCTGTGCTAACTGGGTCTTAATGTCTCCAAACTTCCGTTTGGAACGCTGTGATGATACCATGTTATAAGAACCTTTCCTGTGATGATACCATGTTACAAGAACCTTTCGGTGTTTGAGAGCTCTTAAAGGCAGCTTCTAGGGGAGACTGTCCTAAAACAGTATTGAGTTTTAGGATTAGCACTGCCCCTGAATATTTATAGGCTTTTGTCTAAGTGAAAGCAACATGATATTAGAGAGAAGACAGGACTGAACTCTAGCCCTCCTTGCTGTAACTAACTTGTTGAGTGAGATCAGGTAAAACCCAGCACCTAAAGGCTTTAAGACTCTCACAAAAAGCAAGGATCTGGACTAAAACTATTAGCTCTTAGATTCTAAGATTGGAATTTAACTTCATTACTTCATTACTTTACCATATGTATTTATCACCTATCCAATGGTGCATCGCTTACTCTTCTTTAAGAAAAAAAAAAAGTGTAGTGAATGCCTACTGTGAAAATGCTTTGAAAAGTGTCAAAACTTGGAACAAATTACATGTTAATAAAACATGCCACAAACAGAAATTCATTAACTGAAAGTGAATTTCATACAATTTTCACATTCTTTTAACTTTAACAGCGCATGCATTTTTCACTTTATTGGCTCTGACTTTTCTCTGGCTAATTCTGCCTTTATAATAAAAATCCCCACTATTGTATAGGGATTAAATTGTTTTTGACATCTACTTCCCACCCCCAACCCCATAAACACACTGAACCTTTTTGGTAATTAATCAGTTAACTGATCTGAAAGATACTTTCTGCCTCACTGGTCCTATGTAGTTCCTACCCAGATACATTGTGACTGAGGCCACTTTGAAGCATCACCTGTTATAACAGGTGCTTATTTCCAGGTGTGCCCTTCTTTGTGTAAAGGCTTAGACTATATCTCAGATAAAAACTTCTCACAGGCCGTAACGTATTTAAACTTCACATTTCCCTGGGCCCGTAGAGGACTTCCTATAAAAGTGTTAAATAAGTTATTTTTGCAAGAGCTCTACTTGGTTAAAAGAAAGGAGGAGAGACTCCAAATATAACTTTTGAGCCACACATATTGAACCTAAAAGACAATTTCATGACATTCGTATTTATTAACCTATTTCTAAAATGAGGAAATTAAACCTCAAGGAAATCAATATGACCTGGAACGTCTGTTGCTCTGTGTCCTTTCCAAGGCACCCAGGATGACACTTTTTAAAAAAACTTATGAAAACTTTCCTTGTCAGAATGATTAAATCCCAAATATGAAATTGATCAAACCTGATTTGGGCACAGGGGTCTTTATTGCCTATGCCCTTTTCACTTCTTCTTGCTCTTCTTCTCTGGGTCTCCACTGAGTTCCTCATTCACATTCAGAAGAAAATGTTATTATATAGCATGTCAGACATTTAATCTATCAAGCACTTCTATCCTTAGTAGCACATTATTTTTTAAATATCATTTATTAACCCAAAAGGGGGAATTGCCCATAAGAAGTGTTGGAACTGTTGTTCTCAACCGCAACTGTACGTAAGAACCATCTGGGGAGCTTTAAAATCCCAGTGTTTATCTCAAACCTCAGGCCAACTAAACCCAAGATGGGCAGTGGGACTCAGGCATCAGAACTTTAGAATACTCCCCAGATGGCTTCAAAGTACAAATAAGATGGAGAGTCACTCAATGGAGCCCAATCTATTTGAAAAAGAGGGCAACTTTTCATCTTTTGAATAATAGGGTTTGACTTTACCCTGAATCCTATATACACTGATAAATCTTCATCCATGAAATAATTTAAGCTAATAGACTGTATTCCTATCGAATCCCTAAATATCTCATTGGAAGTTATTTTCTTTTTTATCTTTTTATTAATTTATTGGGGTGACACCTGGTTAACAAAATTATACAGGTTTCAGGGACACCATTCTACAATCTGTCATCTGTACATCATCTGTATTGTATGTTTACCACCCCAAGTCAAGTCTCCATCTGTCACCCTCCTTCGTTTCTTCCTGCCTCAGAAATCACCACACTGTTGTACACATCCATGATTTTTTTCTTTTTTTTTTTGGCTCAATCCCTTCACCACCCCCCACCCAATTTCCCCCCACAGCTCTCAGCCTGCTCTCTATCTATGAGTTTGTCACTATATTATATCTTACTTCATTTGAAACAAGTTACTCAGAGGAAAATAGGTACCGTAGCATTTCACTTACATGTGGAATCTAATGAACAAAATGAACTAACAAGGAAGTTATTTTCAGACTGACAAAACAGGTTTTACTCAAGTTATTTTGACCCAAGTTGGGACACTAATGCTGATCCGACCTGGGGGATTTGATTCCACTGAGAAAAAGATAGCTCTCAGGTCTTCCTCAGTATCGAACACTTTCATGCTAATTTACCACCTATCAGTATAGCTTTGGGCCATTTTGACTCCCAAAGACAACCCTCAGAATTTCAATTGGTCCATTTGTAACCTAAATATCATCTGGGAACATAGTTTGCTCTTGTTTATCAACATGCCCATGCCAAATGGTATATGTTTGTTTGAATTTAGTCCACAACCTGCTATTTCAGCATATGTTTCATAATCAAATGGTGCCCGACACCCTGTCACAGATAAATAGAGAACTCCTTGGGTTTCAGCTGCACATGAAACTATTTACTTTAAGGTATTTGTTTCCTGATCCATGAATTTCAAACAATGAACAGGTTTGAATTTATCAGCAGGCAGCCTTGCCAAAGGGTCTGTAAGAATAACCAAATGGAAACCAGCAGATGATTCAGGAACACCTGCCTGATGCTTTTCTGTTCTTGGTTGCTTGCCCAAGTCAACCATTTCGAAAGAGGGAGTGTAAGCTACAATTAGATCTCAAGATTTGACATGGTTGCTGAATTGTAATGGAAAGCCATATGCCTACTCAATTTGAGGAGAAATCATGTTGTGCTGAATTACATAGCACTGGCTTTATCCTGATTTCCACAGAGCTAGTAAACCATGTTCACTTCCACGTGTCCATCCGTTTCTTCAAGGACATTTGGATGGCTTTTATTATCTCCTCCTTAAAGTAGATAACTGCCTCTCTGTTAAAACAAAATCTATCATATATTTTTTGAAAGTTGCTAAACAAATTGAGAAATAACTCATGGGCAGTTTGGTTAGAAGATAAATAAAGTTCAGAAATTTCAAACAGGCACTGCTTTTCTTTTTCACCTAGGTCTTTTGCTCCACTCCTATCCTTGCATGTAGTGAAAGGATTGCCTTCATGAAAGAATTAAAATCTAAAACATAATTGCCTTCTTATTCCTGAAAAGATGGATTTCTTAACATACTTCTAAGTCTACTCCCCCAAAAAATTTAGTTGTGAACACATTCTTAGCGATCTTTGTGGAAGTCATAGTAATTTACATATTCCAACTGCTTCTTTGCATTTCTCAGAGTACCTTGCATTCAGGTAAAGGCCAGGTCATTATTTCTGGTCAATGAACTGAGAGAAATTAACGTGTATCACTTTTGACCAAGCATTCAAGAATAAGTGTACAACCTCCATCTCTCTCAATCGCCACCGTAATCTAGGAAAACACAAGCTCTGGATGGCATAAGCTACAGGGTGGAGAACTATCCTACCCATATTCGAGTGGGGGTGAGGGAAGTGTAAAATTCACTGTCTTATTACAATTCGAGGTTTTGTGTAGTGTGGTAGACAACGCTGATGATCAGGACCAGCGCAACTTGCCTGCCTCATGAAAATCAACTATATGGCTTTCAAAAGTTTGCTGGCATTTTTAATCTTCTATAGGACGAAAGTGTAGCATGATGCCAGAGCATGCCTTTTCACTTCCTTTCATTATCTGCAGAGGGTCTAATTGAATTCCAGAGGATATCATTGGGTTTATTAAAATTCCAAAGAGAATATCATATACACCATGAACATAATTAGGAGGTGCTGTTTTTTTTGTTTTGGTTTTTGACTTAAACCTCTTACTAGAGTAGATGATAGTAGATGCTCAATGACTGTCTGAGGTGAAGAGGGACAGATGGAGAAACAGAAGAGTTTTCACATTTCAATAGCAAATTTCTAGTTAAAGTAGAACACTTTTCTAGAAATAAGAAACTCTAGACCCTGAGTCCTGGGAGGTCTTTCCCTTCCAAAAACCTACTTATTTGTTAATTTTGAAATTAATTCCAATTGATTTATGAATGATTAACCCTACAGGTGATTTTAGGTACAAGGACTTCTTGAGGCATTTGAGATCTAGTGTGATTCACTCAATTCTTCTGGACTCTAACATAAATGTCCAGACTAAATATAAAAATGAAGGATATTTTCAAATGACAACATTTAGGGTACAGGAACAGAAGGTGAAGAAAGAATAAAAGGGAAGTCAATAAACCTTGGGTTCAAATCCTGGTGCTTTTATTTACTCTATAAACTTGGTGAATTAATTCACTATGTTCCAGGTTTCTTTCTTTCTTTCTTTCTTTTTTTTTTTGCTAAAAACAATAAAGTTATTTGGAGGTTTGTGTGAAAATTAAATAATAAGAGTAAAATCCCTAGTCCTTTGTAGGAAAATTCTATATAATAAGAGTTACTATTCCCCTTTAATTTTAACAATAATAGGTAAAGAAGTTAAAGCCTGATGATATTCAACGTGTTGCTATTTTTTCCATATTATCAATCAGAACCACTTTTGTTCAATTTTTCCCAAAACTGCCTACCTAAATACATTGAGATAAAAGTCATCTTCTCCTCATTCTTCCAACTCTATCCACAAGCTGTGACCAAGAGCAATTAGCCATGCTAACTTTACCCCAGAGATGGTGCGGTTAGTAACAAGGTTAGTTCTTTTCAAGGGCTATGTCTTGAATTTAGCAATCATTGTTAATTTCTAAGTTATAATTTGTATTTCCCATTAGACAACTGTAACTCAGTTCTCCTGGACTAGGCCATCTGTGAATGCTTAGTGAAGTCATATTATGACCAAATTAAAATGAATCTGGATACTCCCTCAGTCATAGCAGGAATTTAATATATAACAATGGACTTCTAACAGGGTCTAAGCTGTGCTCAAAAACCAATCTATCTGATGTATCTTTCACATTATCTCCCAGGCATCAGGGGCTGAGGTCTCCCAAACCCTTTGAAAGAACCATTGTGTTGGCAATGCTGATAGTGATTTTTGAGAGAACACATATTTCTAAGCAAAGGGTGTGATCTCTAGCTGTTTCCAAAATTGTTTACCTTCGGCATGCCAGAATGCTTGATTCCATGAAAGGATGAAGGCAGAAGCCTCATGCCCATCTCTACAGCAAACTTTATCTTCTGTTCTAGGACATCACTGTTTGTGGTGAAGTCTCACAGTCCACTATTAACATAATTAATAGTTGTTTTTATTTGGTTTTAGCTTTAACCTTGTAATTATAAGTAATTAAGATGATTAGAGAACAGATGTGATGTCATAATTCCAATACAGGGTACCAGAATCTAAATCTCTTCTCAACAAGATCAACTGTCCTGTTGGATCTGTCATCTCAAGGTACACGTTGATTCTCACACACAGAGGAAAGGGAAGCTGTCAAAGTCACATGCTTAAGAAAGATTGGGAATAAATGTTGCTGTTCTCATTTACTGTAAGAGGTTTGATTTTCTCATATATTCTCCCAGCAAGTCTCCCGTGTGTGTCCAGGAGGGACAAAAACCACAGTAGAAAGGAGTGTCACTGAGAGCACAAGATGGCCTATTTCCTCTGTCCCAGTGGGAATGGAGAAGGGATGAACATATGAGTACCTCCAGTTCCTGAATGAGACCTCAAGGTATAATTAGGGGCAGAAAATGTCTCAACAATAGGGAACAACAGAGAATAAATTATTTTAAATAGGCAAGTAGTGACTGATTTGTCTGGAAGCCTGGTCTGATACATGGCTTTGAATGAATAGCTTTATTCGCCAAATATTTTCCATTTGCCTGTCCATATCTATTTCTACCCACCTCTACCCTATTCTTTGCCTCCACAGTCTGACCCTTCCAGGGGTGTCCAATGGAAGAAGAGTTGTCTAGGACCACGCATTAAATATACAAACACTAACAAAAACTGATGAGCAAAAGAAAGGCTTTAAGTGAATTTATGACTTTGTGTTGGGCTGCATTCACAGCTATTCCAGGCCACATGCCACCCATGGGCCACTGGTTGGACAGCGCTGTCTATATCAACCAGACTCTGGCTTCTGTTTGCAGGACATAGATTGCAGAAAGGAGGCCAAAGTCTAGAAATTTATTTACCTATTCCTTCTTTCAGGGTCTGGGTTTGCAGGGGCTGTGTTCTTCTAGAAGGTCACCTCTCCTGAAGGGTTGTGCTTACCTATGGGTCCGCCACAACTACAGCAACAGCAATTCCTACAACCATCTGTGGTTTTTGATAATGGTTCTCCCTGTGCTCCTCTGGGCTGAGCCCTCTCCTATTGATTTCTGCCACTACCCATGCCTTGGCAAATGATCTATTAGTCTCTCCTCAGTTACTCATTCCCTATCCACAATAATACATTTACTGTGGCCCTTCTTGGGAGTTTACTTGCTATGTCACTCTGGATCCCACATTTAGCTGTTGCCATGGTGTTTTGCACAAGGGCGTTCAGCTGAGGGGAAAAGTGGGAACTGAAGTCTGGCCCTAGTCTTCTGACCCAGTTGTGGACCTGTGAGCACACCTTTTCCATCTGGAGGGGTAAATTTCAATCACTTGCAAAGAGCCCCATACAGGCAAGCTTTGGCACTGGTAATCTTGCTCAGCAAATAGCAAAGATCAGTTTTAGGTGCCTTGCATCAGGTCTGATAATGTTGACTGGAAAAAACAATTTTTTTCTAGAGAAAAGGAAGAAGTTATAGTACATATGAAACATGATTGAACTAGAATTTTTGCTAACAGTTAGTGAAGGAGACCAGATTCTGCAGGAAACAGAACTGTGAGGAGTTATGTT
>VMDR010029454.1:0-12737 GCA_007922815.1 Macrotus californicus | reverse complement strand
CCCCCCATGACATGAACTAAGGTGGGGGAATGCTGGAAGGTTGAGGGGCAGTGCGGTGGGGGAATAAGGGGGAAAAATTGGGAAAACTGTAATAGCATAATCAATAAAATATATTTTTTAAAAGAAAAAAATAAAACTGAAGCATTTAATTTACATTTCATGAAATTACTGACATTTCTGGATTTAAATCTACTATCCTATTATTTTCTTTCTATATGTCCTGTCTAGTGTTTTTTTTAACTCTCTTTTACAGTATTACCTTTTTTTTTTTTTTTTTTTGAGAGATTGAAAATCAGTATCACCCATAGACCTAGGCCAGCAAGGTTCTGTTCTGGGCCCCACACTTCATGGGTCTCTGTGGGGCCCTCTGGTGCTTTGGAACATCTAGGTAGCACAGCCCAAGTTGAAAGTAGGAACAGTTTTAGTTCTAGTCCCTGTTTCAACCCTTTGGGTCACTCTTCCTATTCTCTACCTCCTATGTGTGCTCAGCCTGACATCTCCCCAAATTCTAAGATTTGTTCCTATGATGTGAGCCTGAGGCCCCTCAGTTACAGGAGGGCAACCAGGTAAGCAGATTGTTCCTGCTGGATAACATTATATTCCTTCCAGACTGGGCTGCCAGAATGGTACTGACAGGGAAATTTTGGGTGACTCATATTTTATATAAGGATAGGCATCCTGAACAGAAAAATTGCTCACAGTTCTGCTTACTTTTGGGGTGACTCCATTTAGGGTATCATTTCATTATTTTCCTTCTATTATCTTGGAATATCTTATATTCTTTATGACTTTTCTACTAGTTACCTTAGTATATTACAATACTTAATCTTAACTTATCAAAGTCTGATAATAATTTTTACTATTACTCTCTTCCTGATCAATGAAAGGACCTTGTTAGAACATTATTTTTTTTATTTTTAAATTACAGTTGATGTACAATATTATATTAGTTTCAGGTGTACAACCTCGTGATTAGACATTTATATAATTTATAAAGTGATCACCCTGATAAATCTAGTATCCATCCGATACCATATATATCAGGGGGGTCCAACTCATTTTCACTGGGGGCCACATCAGACTCACGGTTGCCTTCAAAGGGCTGAATGTAATTTCAACTCCTTAACAGCTAAGGAGCAGTTACATTTATACAGTCCTAAAATTATTTCAGTCCTTTGAAGGCAACCGCGAGGCTGATGTGGTCCCCGGTGAAAATGAGTTTGACACCCCTGATCTATAGTTATTACGACATTATTAACTACAATCCCTATGCTATACTTTACATCCAGGTGACTATTCTATAACTACCAATTTGTACTTCCAAATCCCTTCACCATTTTTACTCATCTTCCCTCTTAACCCCTTTGCCAACTGGCAACGATTAAAATATTCTCTGTATCTATGTTTCTGTTCTGCTTATTTTGTTTTTTTAGATTCCACACATAAGTGAAATCATCTGGCAGTTGTCTTTCTTTGTCTGACTTATTTCATTTAGCATAATGCCCTCTAGGTCCATTTATGTTACCGTAGATGGCAAAATTTCATTCTTTTTTCATTTCTTTTACTGTTGACTTTATTACAGATGTCCCCCATTTACCTCTCCTTTTTCCTCCTCCACCAAGATCCCGCCTCCCCCACCCCGAGCCTTTACCACAGTGTCCATGGGTTTTGCATATATATATGCAAATCTTGGCTAATCTCTTCCAGTCCCCCACCACCCTCCCCTCTGAGATCTATCAGTCTATTCCATGTGTCCATGCCTCTGGTTTTATTTTATTGTCAGTTTGTTTATTAGATTCCACATATGAGTAAGATCATATGGTATTTCTTTCTCTG
Source organism: Macrotus californicus (assembly GCA_007922815.1). Classification (NCBI taxonomy): domain Eukaryota; kingdom Metazoa; phylum Chordata; class Mammalia; order Chiroptera; family Phyllostomidae; genus Macrotus; species Macrotus californicus. Next base: position 10,901 of record VMDR010029454.1, on the reverse strand, counting down.
ACTGGCTTATTTTACTTAGCATAATATCCTCCAGGACCATCCATGCTGCCACAAAAGGCAAGAGTTCCTTCTTTTTAAGATTTCATTCCATTTTACAGCTGGGTCATTTTCTACTTCTTTATACATTTATCTATTGATGGACACTTAGGTTGCTTCCATATTTTGGCTATTGTAAATAATGCTGCAATAAACATATAAATGTATATCTCTTTTCAATTTGTGTTTTGGATTTCTTTAGATAAATACTCAGAAGTGGAGTTGCTGGGTCCTTCATTGTCTCATTATAGCCTTTACTTTCAGTCTGTGTGTGTCTTTTGTTCTGGAGTGAGTCTCTTGTAGACAGCATATGTAAGTAAGTGTCTTGTTTTGTTATCTATTCAGTTATCATATGTCTTCTGATTGGAGCATTTAATCAATTGCATTTAAGTTGTTGATGGATATGTATTTATTGCCATTTTATTATTCATATTTTTATATATTTATCCTTCTTTTTAAAGATCATTTAACATTTCTTGTATACTGGTTAGTTGTGATGAACTCCTTTAGCTTTTTCTTGCCTGTGAAGCTCTTCATCTATCCTTCAATTCTAAAGGATAGCTTTGTTGTGTAGAGGAATCTTGGTTGTAGGTCCTTGCTTTTCATCCCTTTGAATATTTTGTGCCAACCCCTTCTGGCCTGCAAAGTTTCTGTTGAGAAATCAGCAATAGTCTTATGGGGCCTCCCTTGTTGGTAACTATCTGCTTTTCTCTTATTGGTTTTAAGATTCTCTCTTTGTCTTTAACCTTTAGCATTTCAGTTATGTGTCTTGATGTGGGCCTCTTTAGGTTCATGTTGTTTAGGACTCTGTGCATCCTGGGTTGTATGTCTGTTTCCTTTGCCAGGTTAGAATTTTTCCATCATATTTTTACATAGGTTTTCATTTCATTGCTCTCTCTCTTCTCCTCTGGTACTCCCATGATACAAATGTTGGTACACTTGAAGTCTCAGAGGCTCCTTATACTATCCTTGTGTTTTTGTATTATTTTTTCTTTCTGCTGTTCTGATTGGGTGTTTTCTGCTTTCTTATATTCCAAATCACTAATTTGATTCTCTGTTTCATCTACTCTGCTTTTGATTCCCTATAATTTATTCTTCATTTCAGTTAGTGTATCCTTAATTTCTGTCTTGTTCTTTTTTATGGTTTCCATATCCTTTTATGGTGTTGAAGTTCTCTAATTTCCTTAAAAATCCTTCTAACCATTGTTTTGAACTCTGTATCTGGTAGTTTGCTTTGCTTTCTTTTTCTGGAGATTTCTCCAGTTCTTTCATTTGGGGTCTATTTCTTTGTCTCCTCATTTTGGCTGCTTCACTATGTTTGTTTCTATGTATTAGGAAAAACTGCTATGTCTCCCTGACTTGGTAAAGTTGTCTTGTAGTATAGTAGTTGTCTTGTCACACCCGGTGGTGAAGCCTCCCTGGTCATCTGAGCTGGGTGATCCAGGTGCACCCTGTGTGGGCTGTGTGCACTGCCCTGTTGTAGTTGAGCCTGGATTGCTGTTGGCACACCACTGGGAAAATTTGATGCTCAGTCCACTTGGCTTCAAAAACCAGCTATGACTACAGTAGAGGAACTGCTGTGCAGGGGCGTATTCCATGGAGTAGGACTTGCTTCAGTGTGGTTTTGGTGCCCTGAGTCCCTTGAGAGTGTCACTCGTGAAAATGGTAAGGTTGTAATCCAGTGAGGTCTGAAACTGTCCACTGGGTGCACCAGCTCTGAGGTCTCCAGGGTGATCCAAGGTCAGCCACTGCCTGTGCCCTGCCCAGGTCCACCCATCATGAGCTAAAAAGCATCTGCAGATAGCTGCTACTTGTGCTAGGCTTGGAGGTGCACAGGAGAGGCCAACCTGCAAAATGAGCCTGGATGCCACCAGTGCCAGCTGTAGGGCCACTTGGCAAGAGGCAGAGGGTTCACAGAGGCCAGATGCATCTTGTTTCAGAGATTTTAGGAAAGTCTCCAGCATGAGCCAAGAGAGGCCATTTAGATGGAAAAGCCACTGGAAATGGCTTGGGTGGGCCCACAAGTTGGGTGGGGCAGGGTCTCATGGAATCACCAAGGCAGGGCTAACAGGGTGAACCAGGTTGATGGAAACTCAGATATGGTATCCACCTGCCAGCTCTGTTGGGGGAGGGCTCAGAAAAGGAATAATAGCCTCTGCTAGCACTTCTGTCTGGGAGAAAGCTGCCCCTCCAGCTCTTGCCAAGAAGCCAGACAATTCAGTTCAGCCCTGTATGTCCCTGGTGCCTTTTGAGCTGCTGCCCCATCACTGGAGCTCAGAGGGAGTGAGTGTGTTTAAGTCCATGTGTGGGCTCCTTAAGAGGTATGCCTGGGACTCCAGGAGCCCTTCCCACTCAGCCACAATCTCCACTGGTTCTTATAGCCAGAAGTTATGGAGACTTCTCCTCCCAGCAATGGAACCCTGGGCTGGCTGGGGGGGGGGGGGGAGGGGGTTCTGATGTTGGGTGAGGACCCATTACTCTTTAGGAAGGACCTCCACAGCAGAGATATCCCTCCCAATTTTTAACTGCCATGGGTGAGTGTGGGACCAGACCATTCTGCATCTCCTCCCCTCCTACCAGTCTCAGTGTGGCCTCAGTTATAGGACTTCTGTTCAGCTAGATTTCAAGTGGTTCTGAAGTGTGTTTCTTCTGCAGTTTAGTTGCAATTTTGATGTGATTGCGGAAGGTTCTGAGAGCTACGTTCATTCATGCACTGCCTTCACTGGAACTCTGTTAGAACATTTTGTTTGCTACTTTCTCCTGCATGCTACTAGTTTTGATCATTTCAGCTGTGTGTACATTGTACCCCCACGAGACGTTATTATTGTTTTATGCAGTCGATATTTACCTGAATTTACTTATACAACCTTTTTGTTGGTCTTCCTTTCTTCTTTTATTTCTAGCCCTTCATCTGAGATAATTTTCATCCTGCACAAAGAATACTCCTTAGTATTAATAACTTTAGTGGAAATCTGCTGTTAAAATTGTTTTTTTATTTGTCTGAAGCTGTCTTTATTTTACCTTAATTCTTGAAGGATATTTTTATGGGACACAGAAATCTGTCTTTGCAGTTGTTTATTTTCAACACTTTGGAGGTATTGTTCAATTTATCTTCCAGCATCTATTGTTTCTGTTGAGAAGGCCACTGTCATTCCAATAGTTTGTCTTTGTTGGTAATGAGGGATTTTTTCTTCTGGATATTTTTAGGGTTTCTTGTTTTCTCTGGTGTTCCAGCTTTCCCACAGGCCTAGATGTGTTTTTCTCTTTTAAAGCTTTTCTTTTCCTTGATGACTCTGGTTAAAGGTTTATCAATCTTGTTTATCATTTCAAAAAAAAAACAGCTCTTGGTTTCATTGATTTTTGCATTTTTTAATTTATTCTCTGATCTTTATTATTTCCTTTCCTTTACTCACTTTGGGCTTAGTTTGTTGTTCTTTTCCTCATTCCTTTAAGTGTAAGGGTTAGATTGTTTATTTGAGATTTTTCTGGTTTCTTGAGGTAGGCCTTTAATGCTAACAATTTCCTCTCAGGAATAATACAAATATTATTAAATGTAAATTAATTTAAAAAATTAAAAATAAATAAAATAAAATTTTCCTTCCTGAATCTGTGGCTTATTTTTAAAGTTAAAGATTATTTTTAGCCAATTATCTCTATTGGTTCTCCATGCTCTATATTCTTGTTTTCTGAAACTCCAATTATATGTATGTCAGACTTTTTTCCATGCATTCCCTGTGTTTCTTATCCTGTCTTCTGATTACTCTTTCTAAAAATCACTGTTTGTGCTTCACTCTGGATATTTATTTCAGAACTTCTTCTCACAGTTCACTAATTCATACTTCAGTTGTGTCTAATCCCCATTAAACCAACCCGCTAAAATATGACTTTTGGCTAATTTATTTTTTTCACTTCTAAAATTTCCATTTTATATTTCTTTATAGTTTTTAATTCTGTGCTTAAAATCAGTCTTTTATCTCTTTTAACTTAGTAAGAAAGTTCCAAGGATCCAAGATGGCAAAGGGGTAAGTGGAAGTGCACGAACCTCCAGGACCAAACTGGAACTGCACCTGAATTATGGGGAAATCACCCTGAATAACCAAGTGAACACCAGCTGGAGAGAAGCCTTAACACCACGGACAGACCGAAGAAACCGCTTCACCACAACATGACTGGTAGGGAGAGCAGAGGAGGCACGAGAGGGCTGGCTGGGCTTCCATGGGCAGCAGCTGAAGTTCTGGAGGGTATTTCAACAGCTGGTGCAGTTCCCCCTGAGAGGTGTGGGGTCTGAACCCAACCTGGGCTCCCCAGCTTACAGCACCAGAGCCTGGAAAGGAACCCAAATAACATCCAGCTGTGAAAAGCAGTGAGGTTTCTGTCCACCAGGGAGAGATGACTGGAAATATAGAGAGCCTCTTAAAGGGCCAGCATACAACATACTGTTTGCATTCATTTACCCTGGGCTCTGGCAGAGGGAGGGCAGAATAAACTAGAGATGCAGGAGGAAAGTCTGGGGCTAGTGGCTCTGGGGAGAGAACTGAAGGAACAGCCACCAGGATCCCTGTGCTGAGTCATTCTCCATACTTAGAAGCCACCTTTCTCAGGCAGAGCACTCCCTTCCAAGTCGCAATGGCCTGAGGGGAAGCAGTAGCCCCACCCATAGGAATTACTCTACCCCACCCTCTGGAGCTTAGCTGGGCTGCTTAGTACAGCAGGATACTATATCACTCATTAAGTTTAACAACTAAGCAGATCTCTGGGAGCTCTTAGACTTTAGCTGACCCTCCCCTTGACCCAGTGCTGATAAAAGCTGGCCTTGGTGCACAGCCTGGTTCTTTCTGCACACAAACAGGCTCCCAAGAGAGAGAAACAGACTCCCAAGAGAGAGCCACAGGCTGTGAATTGCTCATAGTTCCTAACAGGGCCAGTAACAGCGAGCATCTGACATAGGCCTGTACTAGAGTCTTGCAGATCTACCTAATACATAGAAACAAACACAAACAGGCAGCCGAAATAGGAAGACAAAGTAATAGGCCCCAAATGAAAGAACAAGAGAATCCTCCAGATGAAAAACTAAATGAAAGGGAGGCAAGCAACTTATCAGATAGAGTTTAGAGTAATGATTATAAAAATCCTCAACAGCAAGAAAAAAGACATAGAAACCATGAAAAAGGACCAGTCAGAAATAAAGAATGCAATATCTGAAATAAATAATACACTAGAAGGTATAAACAGTAGGTTAGAGGAAGCACAGGATCAAATCAGTGATGTGGGAAACAAGGAAGAAAAAAACACCCAAGCAGAGCAGTAAAAAGAAAAGGGAATTAAAAAAGAATGAGGAGAGCTTAAGAAACCTTTGGGACAACATGAAGCATAACAACATCCACACCATGGGAACACCAGGAGGAAAAGAGAGTAAGCAAGGGGTCGAGAACCTATTTGAAGAAATGATGACTGAAAACTTCCGTAGTCTGGTGAAAGAAAAAGATACAAAAGCCCAAGAAGTGCAGAGAGTTCCAAACAAGATGGACCCAAAGAGGCTACACCAAAACACATCATAATTAAAATGTCAGAGCTTAAAGACAAGGAGAGGATCCTAAAAGCCACAAGAGAAAAGCAGGTAATTACCTACAAGGGAGCTGCAATTAGATTGTCATCTGATTTCTCAACAGAAACATTTCAAGACAGAAGGAAGTGGCTTGAAATATTCAAGGTGATGAAAAGCAAGGATCTACAACCAGGACTACTTTACCCAGGGAGGCTATCATTTAAAGTTGAAGGAGAAATAAAGAGCTTCCCAGACAAGCAAAAGCTAACGGAGTTTGTTAACACCAAACCATACTGCAACAAATGTTAAAGGGCTTGCTTTAAGAAGAAGAGAAAGAGAGAAAAATAGTTTAAAAATGAAATGGCAATAAATATGTATCTATCGATAATCAACTTAGTAGGAATAATTATTTTAAAGACGCTCATAACTGAAATATATGGGAGCCCTGTAGGTTCACTTCTATTCCATAGTTTCTCGTTTCCCAAGTTCACTGTGTCAGGTCAGTTTTTTCTACTTGCAAAATGGTGTGTAGAAATAATATGAATATGAAAACAATCTGCTCACCCTGGCAAAGAGTTCACTTATCAAGCAACAGTGTACTTACCAAGGCTTGCTTCAAGACTCTCGCCCTGCTACAGATGCCAGTCGTGAAACTACTGTGTCATGAACTCTTCCAAGTCCCGGCATTCTCTGTCCAGACCACCAGAGCCCAGACCCCCGAGCTCCCTCAGTGAACCCCCTGCAGGGACTGTCCACACTCTCTCAAGGCAGAGTCCTCTATTATTGCAGTTCTAATAAACTACAGTTTCGTTTATTAACTGGTTGTCTAACAATATTTTAAGGGAGTTCAATCACATATTTTTTTTATTTCTTTAACCCTCGTAACACCCTTATTAATGGCGACATGAGAAAACAGAGGCATACTGAATAAAGTGACTTACCCAAGGCCACAAAACAACTTAATTCACATGAATATAAACTACGGTGCTAATATTACTGAGTCATTCTCCCACTCAGCCAATCAATTTGAAGACTCCCTGGAGAATTCCACACTCTGACTTTATCAGCCCTGAGGCCCTAACCTCAGAGCCAGCAATTTTAGTCTGTCTTTCTCCCTGTGCTATGAGCTCTTTAAGGACAGGGACTCATCTTGTTTGTGTCCGCACTGCCAGTGCCTACCAAAACTCTGATACATGACAGGCATTCAGTGAATGTTCACAATATAAATAGTGTCTGAAACTCCACTTTATAAAAGAGGTTCTGAGAGAGTAACAGTCTGGTTTTAGCTCACCCAGAAAGTAGCTGTCAGAAGTGAAGCTCCCGCCAAGGCACCGCATTCTTTCGCTCAACTGTGAATGAGTTCTGAAAGACCAGTTTTCGTGAAGATCTACGAACACTGCAATCCTACCAAAATCTATTTCTTTGCTTTTTGCTAGAATATTATCATCTCAGTGTGACTGTATGGGCCATCTCACGTCGGTTAGATGCTTGAATGATACGTTTGCCTCTGATTAATAAAAACTGGAAACATTCACTGAAAAATACAATTTCTGACAGTTTTACAACATACGGAGTTCTACGTAGTTTCCTCGATATTGAAACAGTTGTAACTCTCTATTCTGAACTGTGCTTTACACATATAAACTTTTTTTCTTCTTTATTATAAAGAGAAATGAATGTTACATAAATATTGGGCATCAGGGAAACATTTACAATTTTACATGGAAGGTAAAATTATGAAAGAAAGTAGTCTGGAAAGGTTTTTGCTCATTCTGGGATAGGTCCTAGTATAGTGAACAATATGAGGAAATAAAATAACCTAAAGAGACACATCAACCCAATGCAAATGTGTGAACCCATTTTGATTCTGAATTGAACTGATATAATATACTTTTTGAGCCAATCATGGATACGTGAATAAGGACAACAGGTGTTATTATGGAAAAAAAAATCCTTAACTTAGAAATATATACTGAAGTATTGGTATAAAATAATAAACTGCTTTTGAGATTTGCTTTAAAATTCTTGGGGAGGGGTGTGGTGGTGGGCGTGTGTGTGCGTGTTCACGTGCACATGGATGAAAGAAGGTTGGTAAAATGTTGACACTGTTGAAGTTTGTGCTAAGTACATGGGGACTCAGTATACTCTACTCTCCATTTCTAGATGTTTGAAATTTCCTGGAATAAAAAGCTTTAAAAATTATTAATTTCACCAGTATTATAGTAGGTACAAAGTTCCCAATCACTCACATATATGTCTGCAGACTCAATTTTAATGTCAAATTCAAAGCAAAAAATTATTCTTCTCCTCTGCGGATAGACTCCGAAACTTAAGAAAGCAATTACTTTTTCTGCTTGACAGAATTTTATATAATCTCTAGCTGAGCATCAAGGAAGACTCTTCCTAGCTGTTCATTTCTTCTGAGTGTGTTAGAAACCTCCAGTTTCCTGCTAACGGAAGAGCCTGTGCCACGAGGGCAGAGGCTGGCCTTCTCTCACTCACTCTCGCTTTACTCAGTGGCTTTTTACAGAGCACAAAGTAATTTCACTAAGTGCCAACTCATCGCTTTAAAAAGAAAAAGAAAAACCTCACGAATCCTTAAAATAAGTATCTCACTACAAAATGCTTATTCCTTTAAGGGCATTAACGCAGTGCAAAATATGCTTCATATTAGGCACTTTTTATGTCTGGCTTGATTCCTGGGTATTTCTTTCCTTTAAAAGTGGATTTTTAACCTCCAGATAATGTGGAAAATCTTTCCAAAATGCGGAGAAAAATGCAAATAATCTTCAGTATAACTAATTTTACTAGACCTATATTTCTACCTTCCCTCTCTTTAAAAATCAGAAAAAGGCAAAATGTGATGTGTAACAAATATCAAGGGTCTCAAGGATTGAACAGGAAACGAGGCTCAGAATGCAATGCCCTACTGACGTTCTGAATCAGGAATTTAGGTCAGTCCGTTCATGTGTTATTTTATTAAATGTATGCTCTGACAAGGAAAAAATGGATGATAGCATTCTGTTGTTAGCTATTACTTTATTGCTTATCTCAAATGTAAGGCGATGTCTTTAAAATATTTACATAACATGACATAAATGTTCAGAAATGCAAAATCAGCAAACAGATTCCACAAACAGACACCCTGCTTCAATGGGAATCAACGCTGCTGCTTCAGAGCAACAACAGCATAACATCTGGGGGATGTCACAGGATCAAACAGCCTCACAAGCGCAGACCATGCAGTGTCTTCCTGCAAAGTGGTAAGTGAGTTGGCAGTAAGACCATTTGTTGAAGATATAAATGAGATATAAGTCAAGCCATATATTTTAATATTAAAAACCACGTAAAAAGCAAACCATATAAAAGAAAAATCTTCTTTGTTGAATGAAATTAACATTTATAATCTCACCTTCATGAACTTATGCTGAGAAAATAAGTAAATGTACCTAGAGAGTGAACTACAAGATTACTCTTTGATTGTAAAAAACTGGAATATGCCAATAACAATTGGGTATTACTTAAATTATTTTTTTTAAAGGTTTTGTTTATTTATTTTTAGACAGGGGAAGGGAGGGAGAAAGAGAGGGAGAGAAACATCAGTGTGTGGTTGCCTCTTGCACGCCCCCTACTGGGGACCTGGCCTGCAATCCAGGCATGTACCCTGAGTGGGAATCAAACTCGTGACCCTTTGGTTCGCAGTGTGGCACTCGGTCCACTGAGCCACACCAGCCAGGACATTAAATTATTACATTATAAAAATATTATTCAGCATCTGTAGTAGATTTAATGAGATGGGAAAATTCTAAATAAAATAAATAAAACCAATTAGAGGCAAAGAGCATTTATAATTTGATTCCAGTTTTAAGTAAAGTATTAAAATATGTGCATGTATATATGCCATATATAGATTTATCAGAGCAAAGCACTAGAAAACAAACCAAAAATTTAATAGTGCTGAAAGGTGGCATTATCATTACTTTAAATTTTCTTTTTTAGAGTCTTCATTTTATATTCTAAAAGCAACATGTATTAATTTTGTAAGATATTATTTAAAATATTAACAAATTAATATTTATGTGATTTCTGTAATCTCATTACCAATCTGTTAGTCTTTGTGCATAGCATTTTTACTATCTCCAACACTTAGGACAAGAAAAACTGTTCTGGAAAGGGAAACGATGAACACCTAGTAAAGCAGGAGTGATTCTGTCACCCACCAACTTCGGAACCAAAGCTTTGCAGTGCTTTTTGAGTTAGTAGCTTAGGAAAATACACCATTTTCTAAATATTTAAAAATCACCTTTCTCCATATAAGTGCTAATTAGAACAAAAGCAAACACTTATTAAAATCCATTTGTTCCGAGTAGCCTGTTGAAAGGAAGAAAGCAAAGCTCCACATGTGATAAAACGAAATTGTTAAAGTAAAGGGTTTATACGGTGGAAACATAACCTGAATCCACAAATGGGTTTAATTTAAACAGTTCACAAAACTTTATTTTGATCAAAGCTGAGTAAAATCTGCAAAAAACATTTCCCCTAAATATAACCAAAAGCACAATATTTTTAGTCATTCAACGTACATAAATAAGATTGAAAATAAAAAAAACAGACCCCGTCTTCCTTGATCAGAGAGAAGTTTCTAACTGCAGAGTACATATGTCCGAAAATTCAAAAGTGAAATAAAAGGCAAATTCTTACAAAATGTGACATATATACATTATCTTTTATGTCTGGTCTTCATTACTTTTGGCGACACGATACGGCACACATGCTCATCTGTGTTCACTGCCTACTGTGGAGTAATCGCCAGGCAATTAAAGGAACGCAAGCTTCATTATGGCAATATTGCTGAAAACATCTGTCAGGCACATGTTTGTTTTGAGAGAGATGAAATGAATATTTAAACTTTGAAAATATAATGAGAAAATTATCTTAGGTCCTAATCTTACATTTTATGTGAAAGACACTTATTCTACATGTAAGTGGATCCATACTACTGGATTTAATAAAGATGTTTGTTATGTATTTAAAAATAACATAATTTACCTGCTCTTTCAGGTAGCAAAGTCGGTCTAGAAGAATCAATGTCTCTATACAAGGAGCCAGAACAACTTTCAACTAAAGGAAAGAATAAGATTGGAAGGTGTTACAAAAAGAAAAAAGCTAGCTTAACAACGATTACATTTTTTTTAAATATATCTATAGGAGTTTGTATATGAACAAATCTTCAATATCCATTGCACGTCTTCAGAAAATAAAGACTGCAGAGATCCAAAGTTTTTCTTTAATAATATAGGAAAAGAATGTCTTTTCAGCG
>VMDR010029453.1:0-12737 GCA_007922815.1 Macrotus californicus | reverse complement strand
ATTTGTTGGAATCATGCAAGCAAACCAGCGACTACTTACATCACTGATTATACATACATCTTTTGACCAATTGCCACCATTTTTGCTAATATTTGTGAAAGCTGTAGCCAGGATCCTAGTTAGAAGTTTCCTGTGCTCTCCTGGCTTTGTTACAGAATAAAAACTCAAATATAAAAAACCCTAATGTGACTGCATCATAAAGAATCTCACTCCAGACACTTTTTGTGGGTGTTTGGAAAGAGAACAGCTCAACTCTTAGCTGTACCATAAGACAGAATACTATGTAATGCATCCTCAGCTGATCTCCAGAAATTTCATTCAATGTCCTTAACTCCATCTAACACTACAGAAATTGATCCCCTAGCAGTAGTCAAAATAATACAAATTTACTTACTCCATTGGCCTGCAGGTCAGTACTGAAAAAAAAAGTAATTCCTTAGTAAAAAGCTACACATCCATGTATATAAGGCAACAAGAGCCTAGAAGTATATGTGTGTATATTTATACACACACACAAAGTGAGTAAAAAATAAGTTTGAAAACTAAAGTTAACAGATTTTAGTCCACACTGTTGCAACTACCTAGTGAAGACACATAGAAATGAACTCAGAGACTTCTGACCAAGATGGAGGCACAGATAGATACACTTCACTTCCTCACACAGCCAAATAAGGACAACAACAAATTTAAAAACAAAAAACAACCAGAACTGCCAGAAAATCCCACTGTATGGAAGACAACCAAGGAATCGAAAAAAAACACATTTGTCCAGATTGGTAGGAGTGGCAGAGACAGGCAGCTGGGGAGGAGAGTATGCATGGCAAGGTGGCAGAAAGGGTGGGTAAGGTGGCAGATGGCAGAATGGACAGTCCCACATTCATGTGTTGAAAAGCCAGAAGGAACAACTAGGGAGAGAAGCAGATGACACAATCCAGGGTTCCAGTGTGGGAAACTAAAGCCTCAAAACCTCTGGTAGGAGACACTCCCAGCTTCACAAGAGAGGCCATTGGAGAGACCCACAGCATCCCATAAAGTACACATACCCACCCACCTTGGAATTAGCACCAGAAGGGTCCAATATCCTTGTGGGTAGTGGGTGAAGTAACTGAAAGCAGGGCCAGAGGCAAGCAAGTGGCATTGCTCCCTCTCTGAAACATTGCTCCCCCACATACAGTGCCACAACAAAGAAGAGTGGGTTGTTCCATCATATGAATGCCTAAAGCTTCACCCCTTACAATGTAATAAGTGTTCCAAAGAAAGAAATATGGCCCAAATGAAAGAATAGGTCAAAACTCCAGAAAAAGAACGAAGTGATGAGGCAATAGCCAACCTACCAGATGCAGAGTTCAAAACATTGGTAATCAGGATGCTCACAGAAATGATTGAGTATGGATGAAAAATAGAGGAAAAAGGGAAGGCTGTGCAAAGTAAAATATGTAGGGAACTAACAGTGAGGGGAAGGAAACCAGGATTCAAATAAATAATTAGGAGCAGAAGGAAGAAATAAATATTCAGCTGGAAAAGAATTAAGAAACAAGAATTCAAAAAAATGAGGAGACACTTAGGAACCTGTGGGAAAACTTTAAGCAATCAAACATCCAAATTATGGGTGTGCCAGAACAAGAGGAAGAGCAACAAATGAAAACTTATTTGAACAAATAATGAAGGAGAACTTCCCCAATCTGGCAAAGGAAATAGACTTCCAGGGAGTCCAGGAAGCCCAGAGAGTCCCAAAGAAGTTGGACCCAAGGAGGAACACACCAAGGCACATCATAATTAGATTTCCCAAGATTAAAGATAAGGAGAGAAAGGCAGCAAGAGAAAAGGAGACAGTAACCTACAAAGGAGTGCCCATAAGACTATCAGCTGATTTCTCAAAAGAAACCTTGCAGGCAAGAAGGGGCTGGAAAGAAGTATTCCAAGTCATGAAAGGCAAGGACCTACATCCAAGAATAGTCTATCCAGCAAAGCTATCATTTAGAATAGAAGGGCAGATAAAGCACTTCTCAGATAAGGTCAAGTTGAAGGAGTTCATCATCACCAAGTCCTTATTACATGAAATGTTAAAAGGATTTATGTAAGCAAAATACAAAGATCGAAACTATGAACAGTAAAATAGCAAGAAACTCACAACTATCAACAACTGGACCTAGAAAGTCAAAAACAAAAACAAACTATACAATCAACTAGAACAGAGACAGAATCACAGAAATGGAGATCACATGGATGGTTTTCAGTGGGGAGGGGGCAGGGGGAGAATGGGATAAAAGGTACAGGGAATAAGAAGCATAAATGGTAGGCGCAAAATAGAGAGCAGGAGGTTAAGAATAGTACAGGAAATTGAGAAGCCAAAGAACTTATACATATGACCCATGGACATGAACTAACAGTGGGGGCAAATGCCGGTAGGTGCACCATGGAATGGTATTAAGGGGATAAAAATGAGACAATTCTAACAGTATAATCAATAATTTATATTGTAATTTTTTAAAAATAATAAAGTCAGGCATTCTTGAAGCTGCAAACATTGAGGTAAATAATGGTCATTTTTTGCAGCAGCTTTTGCCCCAATTATACAAAAATTAATAGAAATAAATCCATGTAGGAGCAAATATGGTCATTGGTAACAGACTGCCTTTAGAAGGGGACACAGAGCCTCCCTCCCTCCATGAACCACCTAGACTACCAGCAATAGGAAAAGAAGTACCAGTAATATGTATCTTCTTCCCATTTTAGTAGTACATCCACAACAATAACTCAGAACACTCAGCTGAAGGTAAGATCATTTTAAATTTGAGACCTCAATAAAGTTATGTAATAAGTAGACAGATTGTGGTGGAGGAGGAGAGAAACTGAAGTTCTAAGGCAGTGCTTCTCAAACTTTAAAGTACGTGTGAACCATGTGGAGGTTTGTTAAAGTGCAGGTTGTAGTTCTGTAAGTCTCAGGTGGCACTGGAGATAGTGCATTTCTAACCAGCTCCCAGTATGGGTTTGCACTGATGGTATGACCACATTTGAGTAACCGAGTTTACAGAAATAATTTAAAAAGAAAAAGGGGATGAAAGAGGCCAAAACTTCTCTAAAATGACAAAAATGATAGGGGAAGATATAGAAAACCTATCCGTGTGGAAATGTCGAATGTAGCTCAGCTCTGTTCTGAAAACAGACAGATGCATGTTCGGCATGCAGGAGACAAACCCACGGATCGGTTTCCCATGGGGAATCAGGCATGCATTGCTCCTAGGCCACTTTGAGACTTGCTCTTGCCAAAAACTCCCTCATCCTGAATTGAGGTAACAAATGTTTACTGCATGTCTTTAAAGTAACTTCCTAAAATCTATGCTAAACCTCCCAAGTATGGGTGTAACCAGCTCAACCACTTTTTCCCTTTACATTTGCAAATGACCTTTTATCTTTGAGGTGATTAGCAACATTCTTTCCTTTGTTATGGTAACCACCTAAAGTGAACTTGTGCATAGTAAATGAGGACCATCCTTGATGTAATGTACCTAGAATGTCAATAAAAGCCTGTCCAGGCAGAGGTCAGGGTCCCCTCTTTCTCACTTAGAGAGTAGCCACGCCATCCCCTTTTCTCCACCAGATTTCTTTAGTCCGTGTGAATTTGTTCATTGTTCATCATTTGTCCAGAGACACAGGACAAACATCCACAACACACAGACCCGCAGGATGGGTCCGCATCAGGAAGAGGCTATTAAGTAAACACCCAAAGACCACCTTGCCTCAGGAAAAATATGCTCCCTAGAGGTTCTTAAAACAGGTCAAGTGCAGCCTTGAACTGTTTCCCACCCCAACCCCAATCCTACTCCTTTCCCCTGCTTGCATGGGTCTATGTGGTGTCTCAGCTGCCCAAACCTGGAGACAGAAAACTCACATTTATTTCCAATTCCTCCTTCTTTCTCAACCCCTACACCAGGTTTTAAATCCTGTCAATCAGCCTTCCTAATCGCTCCTTCCATTTACTGCTGTATTCTCACTTCTACGGCTGAGGTTAGGCAATTGAAATTCCTGGGCCACAGTAGTCCCCTCTAAGTGTTTTCCACACTCAACTTTATTTCTCTTTCAAGTCTTTCCCATGCTGCTACCAGCATTATAATTCTAAATTTCAGTGTGTTTCTATCTGCTAGAATTCCTCCCACCAGATACAGCTTCCCATTTCCTAAAGGATAAAGAACAAAGGCCTGAACAGGGTGTCCAAGACCTTTTCCAGTAGATTCTGGCATTTCCTCCGGCCCCTGTACATGCACCTTCAATGCAGGGATCTGCCCTCACGTGGACTCAGGAATTCAGCCAGGCCCTTCCATTGGTGAACAGCCTTATTCCAGCAAACAATCTCCAATAGTTTTTTGGCCTAGAAACGCCTTACCCCACAAAATTCAGCTCAAATAATTGTTTTCTTCTCCAAGGAGTCTCCCAGGTGTGCTAATTCCAGGCCCATAGTAGGGAAACAATCAATATTGCTAAATCAATGAACAGTGCCAGAGAGTTGTCATCTGATTGGAATGGCATTTTCTAAGTTGCTCCAGATACATGGCCAGGACACTAGCTCAAGTTTAGAGACAGGGAAGAAAAAAAATCAGATGGAAATTTTTATGTTTACCAGCTGCCATTCTAGCCATCAAAATAGAAAAAAAAATATATGTAATTTTGAGGTCCTATAAATCCAGGCACAGAAAACTTTTTTCTTGACCACCAAGGACAAGAGATTATTAGACATAGGGGATCTAAGATGGTAGGAAGTGAGAGAGTACTTTTGCATCTTCTCAGCATCGAAGTTGTTATACTTTTATGGACTGCTTTAATCCTAGAAGGATCTCAGAGAAATTTAGAAGCCTGAACAAAGTTTCTAAAACCTTGCTTATCTCATCTCAGCAAAGTAGGACATTAGCATGAGATGAACAAGAAATAAGAGACACCAATGATGTTGAACTATCACACTTTCTTTTTCAGATTCCAGCAAGGGTCCCTTAAAGCTGGAGCTATTAGGTGTTTCTAAGCAACCCCAGAAGTAAATTAATATCTAAAGAAATGAAGTCCACAAGCCATTAATTGAAATCCATTAACATAACATCATTTTATGAGGACAAAAGAAATACATACTTTCCCATGAATTGTAAACATATTCAAAATAAACAAATATCCTTAGTATGTCATCAACATAAGCAAATTTTAGTATGATACTGTATCGCCCTTTTCTCAAATTGTAAACAGTAAAAATAGCCATTTATTTATTTACTTATTTATTTAATCAATCAACAACTACTTCTTGAGTACTGTGGTAGTTTTAAAACATGTCCATGAATTCTTTGACATTTCCCACATCAAAGGGGGTAACACCACCCTTGATTCTAGACTTGTATATGATGTAAAATAATCCCTACCCTTGACAATGGGTAGGTATGTGATGTGGAATAATCCCTCCCCTTGACTATGGACTGTATGTGATATGGTTCCAAGAGGGTGCTAGGAAGTGATGTTCCTTGTGTCCCAGGACATGGTAACAAGGGGTATGCAATTCTTCAGGGCTCTATTTGGACACATGCCTTGAGGCTTGAGTCATTAGGAAAAAGGTCCAGCTATGCTGAAACTGATGTGTTAGACCATGTGGAAAAGCCATGTGGAGATAGAGAGATATCCCTCAGGGGGCTTTAAGGTGAATATAACCCAGTCACCATCTGACTGCAATCTCATGAGACACCCCAAGCAAGAGCCACCTGGGTGAGCCAAGCCAATCCAAGGGACAAGAGAGAATAATAAATAACTGCCATTATTTTATACCACTAAGATTGGGTGATCTCTTACTTAGCAAAAGATAACTGGGACAAGAACCTAACATATGTCAGGCTCGGTATTAGGTATTGGAGATGCTCTTCCCCTCATGTAGTTTAAAACTTCCTGATGCAGTGCTCTATTTAAATGTACAAAATAATCCCTGGTCTCCCTGATTTTGCAACCCAAACAGCAATAAAGTAAACATTTATATAAAAAAATATGTACCAATACATTGTATATTCTCAATAAATATGTATATGTATATTTTATATATATATATACATATATAAATAATATATACATGTATACTATATGTTATTTATATATGTATATATTGTTTATATTTATATATGTATATATACATATTTATATAAATAAGTGCTAAATAAACAGCAAATAAAGTTGACCAAAAGGAGGGAACACTTGGGAGCTTTACAGGCAGAGGAAGAATCAGCAAGGAAGTAGGAACTGGGCTAAATGTACAGAATTTAGTGAGTAAAGCACTGGGCAGGGGTACATTTAAGCCTGAATGTGGGGGCAGGGGCATGAGCTAGTTTGGAAGAGTTCCCAGACAGAGAAGTGTGTAAACAAAAACAGTAGAAAAATCAACAGGAGGCAGATGATAGAGGGTCTTGAAGGTCATAGCAAGGCTTTAAAAGCCCTGGATCTCATTTTCTAAGCAAGCGGCTGGTACTGAAGGCTTCCAAGATATAGACACGCCATGGTGAAAAGTGCAATCATCCTGACAGTGGAAATAATATAGACTGATGTAATGGAATGCTCACAAGGGCCACGTAGGCCAAACAGGACACTCTAGAAATAATTTTCAAATACGGTAAGCAGTGTCTCCCTCTCTGCCACCCTTCTCCCGTGACATGCTTCCCCCAAATGACATTTCTTGCCTCTCCCATTGGTTTCAGCACTTTCTGGCCTGTGAAGCCATGACATTCTTACTGACTCATGTCCTTTCTGCTGGGATCTAGTTACGGGAGTGCTACACAGAAGCTGGCAGCTGAGTGGGTGGGCTTCCCAGTCACCAAGCCCCTGACAGCTGTTCCCAGGTAACCCAAGGAGTTCATAGTGTCTGTCTCTTTTTTTTTTACCATGTGATTTACACAATGTCATTAGTTCACTGATGCCTGACAAGTTTTATCCTAAAGTGAGCGACACATGTGAAGACATGTCCAAGTGGTCCCTATAGTAGAAACATCCCTGGTTTCTGGAAGAGATGATATGTAATAACAACTATATGTTACTCTCATCTTCAAAGCACCATGCAAACATGATCTAATTAACCCTCATATATGAGGACTTCCCAAAAAAGTCCAACCATTGTTAATATAACAAGAATGGTTTGCCCAACACTAATGTAACCTGGCAGACAAGGAGCATGGACTGCAATGCACATATGTGAACAATGATAACTTCACCGTACTAGCCAGTGGAGATGGTAGATGTCCTTGAATGAGCATGTGTACTGTGTATCTATCACATTCAAAATGACTGAGCAAGTACAGCAATGAATCTGCATCAAATTTTGCATTAACCTTGAACATTCCTCTACAGAAACTATTAGGATGATTCACAAGACCACAGCTATGGTTAACTGGTGATTGGCAACTTCATCACGCCTGCTTATGTATTGCATCTTGTGCAGAATTTTTTGGCAAAACATCAAATCACCCAGGTGACTCAGCTCCCTCTACAGCCCAGATTTGGTGTCCTGTGACTTCTGGATTTCCTCAAGACTTGTGACAGGAAGAGATCACTGATGAGATTCAGAAACATATGATGGGGAAGCTGATACTGATTGGGAGAACTGTGTGAGGTCCCAAGGTGCCTACTTTGAAGGGGACTGAGGCATCATTGTCCTATGTACAATATTTCTGTATCTTGTATCTTCTTCAATAAATATCTCTAATTTTTGTTGAGGACAATTTTGTGTGGTATTGGAGACTATAGCCCCATGAAAACTAGGCCTTCAAAGAAGCCTGTAAGACTTGACTGGAAAACCGGGAATGCAGGAGGCAGGCATGACCCGATGCTAGCACAAAGGGTTCCCGTAGGAAATCAGGCCTGAAGAATGCATTGTACCCTTTGAAGCTTGCTTTGCTTTGTATAGCCCTGTTGATATAAACCAGATGTTTAAGTTCAAAGCATAAGGGACTGAATTCCTAATTTCATGAACCATGCCTTAATGACTCTCTTGCATCTGCCTATCTACCAGACCCTGACCTGAGGCAGATCTCTGTGTTTTCTCAATTGTTATCTATAGATAACGTCTGTTTTCTGTAACTATGGTCTTTAGACATTGATTGATGAGCTTTGCATGCAAATTGTATACCCCTGCACACACTGATCCCTATAAGAGCCATTTCGGAGAAAGGCTCAGGACATTCTCCACTACAAAGAATTGCCACCCTCTTTCCTGCTGGAACAACAGAATGTGTCTGGTATGACTCATTCTTATCTGCAGCAGCCTGGAGTGTTCCATGGGACAAGGCTTCCCACAGATTTTTATATTACATTGCTAGATACCTTCTGGACATACCTCGTATACCTGGAAGGCAGGGTGCATGACTACCTCTGGTTTTTGGAAGAGGAGTTTGGAAAGTCTAATTTAAATGGCAAGCCTTCCACCAAAGAGGCTTAGTTTTGGTACCAAAACTAGCATGGAAGGGCCCCTGACCCTTACTCCCATGCTGAAGGCAAGTAAGAAACTGGACACTTAAGCATTTAATTTATTGACAGAGTCATTTGCAATATCTCCTTGTCAAGCTTTTCAAACTGTAGGGAAGTTGATTGTATTCATTCAGGGAAGCAGGATTCTGAGGTGCCAGGGCTGGATTTTTACTGTCTAGTTATAGGACTTCCCCTATTTTGAACTCCTCTTTTGTTAGAGAAGTCCTATCAGTCTCTGATGTCAGACACATAACAGCACTGGGACAATTCATGAGAAAAGTGCTCAGAAAATGAACTCTAATGAGGTTCTATAATACAGATCACTTTAGCAGCTGGGGAAGATTGCAAGACAGATAAATCCTCGGCCTCCTTTTCACAAAGTTTCTGTCTCATTTTGCCATGTCCCCACGACTACCAACATCCATCATCACTTTGATGAGCATGACTTCAGAATCTTTCTCCCTCTCTTCCATCAAATCTACCCCACAGCCTCTGGACTCACTAACACTGTGGTAAGGTTTAATATAAGCTGCCCCAGAAGACTTTGCATTTTAACAGGAGACAGACATCCTATTTAGCAAAACTGAAGTCTAGCTGAGGTGTTCCGGCTACAGAAATTAATTAGGAGAGGAGGTACCTGGGGAGGCAGAACCTTGACAGAATACCACCATGCACCTGTAACAACAGTGGCCAACATGTTTTGAGTACTTACCAAGAGCTAAGGTCTGTTTTAAAGTCTAGTGTTGTGGTTAAGAACATGGTTCCTGGACTTTCTCCCAATAAGAAATTGTTTTGTCTCTTTGTGTCTCAGTTTCCTCACCTCTAAAATGGGATTTATAAGTATACCTATCCCCTAGGGTTGTTATGTGATGGAATGAATTATTATTCTATTATTGTAGGGCACTTTGCCGGTACTACTTAGTTTGTATTAATATAATCTTATGAATGGGCACTATCTCTAGCTTCATTTTGTAGATAAGGCGGCTGAGGCACAGAAGTAAGCACACTTGTCTGTCACATAGCTGGTCATTAGTGGAGTCTTGACTCTCACTGGGGCAGCCTGAACACAAAACCAACACCCAACCAAATGTTACACTGCCCAGTCTCACAGCAGCACACCAGGCTACATACAGAAAGACAATAACCAAGGCAGCAACACTGCAAGCAGTTACAAGCTTTGGTTTAAGCTGTGACTTGCCCACATCAAACATACCAAGGAAGCTCTCTTCTCCCTACCTGCATAGATTCCTCTTAAAAACAAAACATAGTATCTACCATATAAGGTGGCCACAAATATTCAAACAACTGTGCAAGGGCATTTTGAAAAATTTTTTGGACAAGCTAAAGTAGGACAACTGTAAGCAAGGGGCTGCAGGAGGCCAGGCCACTGAAGGCCTTGAAAGCTCACCTCCACTGCAGTGATCAGTTTCTGGAGATGATCAACAGAGAAACCTGGTCTGAGCCGGGCTGGGGGTCCAGGAGCCCAAGCACTGGGCCAGGTGGGGAGTGAGGGGAAAGAATCCTCACTACGAAAACTACTGCAAGTCCCATTGCACAGTCTACCCATCTACTCCATGAACAAGGAAGCCTGCCATATTTCAGGTGCTTCTTGAGGCTGCCCTTCACACCTCCTAAAAGTCCCTCCAAAGTCAGGTACTCACAGGAAGAGGCCCTCAGGACTCTGGAACCAGGATATTTCTGAGAAAGGCAGGATAAAAGGGCAGCCAGTCTTTGTGGGCTCTACAAGACTCCATTGTCCTTGAACACACACACAAGGGCTTGCTAAGCTCTCCTATGCCTTCTGTTTAATAGCAGAGCTGTGCTGAAGTCCCCAAGCTGCTTGGGCCATCTTGGGTCAGTACCCTGCTCAGGGGTCTGAGGAGAACAAGCTGGTGCTGATCAGTCTTTTTGAGAAATTCACCCCAACACCTGAGGCCCTACTCTTTTCAGTGTGGGGCCTTGTAAATTCCCAAAGGCAAATGACCCAAACTTCTATTCTGTGAATGTGATAGAATGTGCATATGTATTTTCAAATTACTGAGTTAGTCCTAATGGCAGCAAATTTTATTTCACAGCCATTCAAAATGACCTCTTTCAAAAAGCATTACTTTTCAGGTTCTATGGTATGGTCACACCGTAAGCTACACGCCCACAGGAGGCTTAGGCAGAGATGGGTGCCACTCTGCAGTGCATTCAGTAGCTGTCTGGTCAGGTGGTACATGTCCTGGGCTGTAACCCAGATCACATGACCCTGCAGGGCACCTGGTAGAAACCCAACCCAGGATAAGGCTCATTGACATTGCAGAAGCAACAATTCCAGAATATATCAGCTGTTTAAAGCAGACTCTGAACAAATGTTAACACAGCAATCCTGGAAATCATAGCAACTCATCAGCATTGTGAGCATACTGAAGGCATATGAGATATTTATAAAAACATTAATAATGACACCAGACATCGCATTAAAAAAACTTCCACTGAATCTTCAAAGAGGAAAAAATACAAAAGATGGAGAGTGTAGATGCTGAGAAAGAAGATAGCTACTAAAAATGGCTTCTGGTGGCTAACTAGGCTCAAATTAAAAAAAAAAAAGTTTAGCATCAATTTCCACATAGGGGCCTCTCATGCAAACTGCATTTCAGGGAGAAGTCTGCACTGAGCTACCTACCCGCCTCTGCCCTGAACTGCATGCCTGCACTGTGTTTCTGCCATCTGAGGCAATCCTTATGAAGGAGTTCCTGAAATCCTATTTAGCCAATGGGACTGAGGCTTTCCCCATCCAAATGGAGCTGTGTAGCTATATTCCTATCAACATCTTCACCAACCAATCAGACTCATTCCATTCTAACCAATGAGGAAAGTGCCCTTTACACCAATTAAACTTCAAGGATTTAGGGTCCTCATCTGCATGAGGATGGACCAATCAGGGACCAGGGTCAGAAACTTCTGTCTATTTAAGTCTATATAAGCCAACTCCCCTGTGGCTCTGAGAGTGCACCTTTCCTTTCTGCTGAAGATTGTGTTTCTCTGGCTGAGCTGAAACACTGAAGGAGACCCAGAGAAGAGAAGGCCAGACCAGAATGGAGCAGACCAGCAAAGAGCAGATCAAAGCACAGCTGTCTAGCCAGAGAGGGGCCAGGTCTCAGGGCTGTTCCACATCCATGCTGTTTTCCCAGTAATGCTAAATCATAATTGAGTAGTTCTGGACTGAATAAAATTCCCTTCTTCACTGCTCCCCAAATTGGAGATTCTCATTGGTGTTGAATTTACACCAACAATCATCAGTTGATAAGAGCAACTCTATGTTAATTTGAAAGATGGAAGTGTGATTAAGATTGAGGGTGCCACTCTAAGAGTTATATACACACCTGGCCATACTAATGACTATATGGCTCTACTTTTAGAAGAGGAGAATGCTCTCCTTTCTGGAGATTTTATCCTAAGGGAAGAAGCTATGTTTAAAGTATGATTACACGAACTCCCTAAAAAAATTTGTCAACCAATGACATCAGTTCAATGAATCTCAATTTGCTGTGTGGTGAAGAAGGAAACTTTATTCAGTACAAATAGCTCAGTGATGATATCACACAGCTGTGGAACCACCTAGGGGCCAGGACCCTCTCTGGATAGGTAGCTTTGCTCTTCTCTGGTCTGTCTGCCTCTCTGCTCCTGTGCCAGCCTGCTCCACTCCAGAGATGTTCATGTGTTTTAGCGTTAGCTGGGGAAACAGGCTTTAGTCACTGATGGAAAGGAAAAGTACACTCTCACAGTCAGAGGGGAGATGGCTTATAAAGATAAAAGTTCCCATTCTTGGTCCCTGATTGGTTCATCCTCATGCAAATGAGGACATCAAATCTCTGCAGTTTGATAGGTCCAATAGGCACTGTCCTGATTGGTCAGAATAAAACTTCTTTGGTCAGATCTGTGCAGTTCTGATTAGATGGGGAAAACCTTGCTGGAAATAGGATTCCAGGAACTCCTTTATAGGGCTGGCTCAGGTGGTAGAAACACAGCGCAGAGGCAGGCAGCTCAGCACAGGCTTCTCCGAGAAGTGTGGTTTGTGTGAGAGGCCCCTGTGTAGAAACGACTGCTGGGCTAGGTATTTTGTTTGTTAGTCTTTGTTTTGTTTTGTTTTTGTCTTTTTGTTTTGTTTTGTTTTTAATTTGAGCTCAGTTAGCTACCAGGAGCCCTATCTTCTCTCTCAGGGTCCACAAGTTAGTGAAAATCAAAGCTGGTACTATATATCCAGGATATGGCTCAGTAAT
>VMDR010029452.1:0-12739 GCA_007922815.1 Macrotus californicus | reverse complement strand
TTTATTATTTCTGACCAGCTAAAAGTTCAGGAAAGCAGAAGCAGCTAGAATGTATAGAGCCCCTTATTGAAGACTTAGTTCAGGTAGTACAGATTCCAGAAATGTTTCACCTAAGTATAGAGCTAAAATAACCTTAGAGTAAAAAGTACTCTAGACCAGCTCTTTAAAAGTTTAAATATCAGCTCAAAAAAAAAAACAACCAAAAAACAACCAATATGATCTTTACTTAGCTTAACTAATTGCCAGACCAGAATGCTATACTATATATTTAAAGAAAAAAAAACACTCAACAATGTAAAATTCATAATGTTTAGCACTCAATCAAAATATACAAGACATACCAAGAACCAAAAAAGAGTGATCACAGAAAAAAATGTCAATAGAAATAAATGCAGGAGTGGCAGAAATAATAAATTAGCCAAAAAAGACATTAAAACAGCTATTACAAAAATGCCCAAGAATTTAAAAGAAGATATATAACAAAGAGATAAATAAATTTAAAAAAAAACTAAATAAAACTTCTCTCGCTGAAATAACCATTTGAAATGGAAAATTCACTGGATGGGGTTATCAGCAGATTAAATATTGCAGAATAAAGTCAGTGAGCTTCAGAACAGGGCACTATAAACTATCCAAGATGGAACATCGAAAAAGAAAGACAAAAAAAAGATAAACGGAATTTTAGTAGCTGTGACACTGTAAAAAGTAGTGTAACATGTGCAATGAAGGGCCAAAAGAAAGGCAGAAAAATACATGAAGAAATAGTTATTATAAATTTTCAAACTTGATGAAAGCACTAAATCCAGTGATCTAAGAATTTTAGCAAACTTCAAGCATTCTAAACAAAAAGAAAATCATGTCACGACATCACACAATCAAAGAGCTAAAAACCAGTGAAAAAGAATCTTAAAAAGGAGCCGGTGGAAAAATACATGTCATAAACAGAGAAGCAAAGATAAAAATGACTGAATGCTTCATAACAAAACCTATGAAAGCTAGAAGACAATGTAACGGCATCTTCAGAGTGCAGAAAGAAAAATACTGCCAACCTACAATTTTATAGCCAGTGGGAAAACCATCAGAAACTAAGGTGAAATAAAGACCTTACAGAGAGAATTATTTCACAGTGGAAGACTAAAGAGCATTGAAAGTGATAAATATGTGAGTACATATAAAATACTTTTTTATATTTTAATTCTCTAGAACATAATTGACTGCATATAACAAAAATACAGATGTGTTGTGAGGTTTATAACATCTGTAGAAATAAAATATATGTCAAAATATTACAATAAAGAAATAAAGGATGACATGGAAGTACACTCTTGTAAGGTTTTATATTGTGCATGGAGTGGAAAGATATTTGAACACAGACTGGGTCGGGTTAAAATTGGGCAAACCTAAAAGCATAAAATAAAGATGTTTCCAGACAAAGTAAACAAATATAAATGTCCAAGAAAGTTTGCAAATAAAAAAATTATTAATAGTGACTACCATTGCCAAATATAAAATAGCAATTAGAAATCTGGGTAATGGCACAAGATTAAGCATACACAAAAACAGAGCAGAAAATAGTGCCAGAAATACATAGAGAATGTAATTCCTCATGAAGTGGGCCATGACATCCAGTGGCTAAAAGATCAATTATGTGGTGAAATTGTCAGGACAACAAGATAGAAAGTCTGAAAACAAACTGGGCTGTGGGAGTGACGTCACCAAGGGGGTGAGGAGGAGCCTCCTGACTTTCTCTCCTCCCACAAATGCACATGCGTCACTGGGTCATTTTTATTTCTGTTATAAGCAATTATGTTCTAGAAAATTAAAATATGAACTATAGCTACAAATGGATCCTTTCTTCTGAGAGAAATCCAGATATTAGTTGAGTGACTCCTACAAATCAAGTGTCAGAAAACACACACACCAAAATGGATGGGAAAGACTGAGACACACTCTTGCCATTAACCCCATCTCTGGCACAGCACCTTAAAATTGGGAGGGAGCATGCAACTCCCAGCTTCTTCTTGAGGAGCAAAGGGCTTGGACCACATAACTAAAGCCCTAACTTTTAAGGATGCCACACGAGATAGGGCCCCCAGTCTTGTTGCTTTGTTTGTTGTTTGAGAGCCTGTGGAGATTTCATTCACAAGTCCCACAGGACTATAGCAAACAAAGAAGCAGTTTATAAATGAACAAGTGAGGACTTTCCACAGCCATTCCCCTGGGCTCTGCACAGAGGGAACAGACACAAGCGCCCATCTCCCAGTCTCCACCTGGGAGGAGTTTCACTGAGTACTTTCCCAGCTGCTGCCTGAGGATCCAGTTTCTGATCATCCTGCATCTCCCTGCAGACTGGGATCCTCCTGGGAGCCTTAAGGAGCCAGGGGCTATGTCTCCTGCCTTCTTCTTCCCCCTTGCTTCAACAATAAAACCAAGTCACCATCTTCTCCCTGGAAGGAGGTTGTCCACAAATCTAGTGCCCTGACTTCTACAGCTGCCACCCAAGGGACAGGCCCTCAATCACCTAGCTCTGATAGCCAAAGGGGCTGGGCATTCATGAGTCCCATGAAACCACAAAAAACGAAGAAGCAGTTGTTAAATAAATACTTTCTGCAGCTATTCCCCATCTCCAAGGCTCAATACAGAGAAAATAAGCAAAATTACCCACCACCCAGTTTTTCCCTGGCAGAGGTTTGACTGAATGCTTTCCTAGCTGCTGCCTGAGAATCCAGCTTCTAATCGGCTTGCATCTCAGAGCTACTGACACCCTCCTGGGAGCATCAAAGAACTTGGGGGCATGTTGCTCACCTCCTCCCCCTGAATCACTCCAATAGTAAAATGATCTCTTGCTTCTCCTAGGAAGGAGCTTGTCCACACATCTACCACCCCAACTCATGGCTGCCACCTGCGAGACTGGCTCCCAAATCACCTAGCTCTGGGAGTTGACAGGGTTCAACATTCATGAATGCCCTAGGACCACACAAAACAAACAAGCAGTTCTATTTGGGTGCACAAGCACTCCCAGTGACTATTGGCTCAGCACAGAATGAGTAGGCAGAAAGAAACACCTAGCTCCTGGTTTCTCCAGGCTAGTGGCTCCACCGCATATCTAATGTCCTGACTTTCCCAGCAGCTGCTTGAAGGGCTGGCTCTCAATTAGCCTGCAGCAGGGAGCTGAAGGGGCAGAAATTAGTGGTCATCTGGGAGCCTAAATAGGTGTGGGTGTTTCCTACATCTTTGGGACACTGACATGACTTGGCACACCCTAAGCTAAAGGGAGTCACTAAGAACAAAGATGATGGCTTGGAAAATCACAAAGGTTTAAAAGTCAAGCAGGAGCTCAGGCCAGATGATTGACAAGGTTCATGTCTTACAGGAAACCACTTGGTTAAGAGATGCAGACTGGAAGAGATAGCTATATATCTAATGTATAGAAACCAACATAAAAAGTCAAAAACATGGAAGAAACAAGGGAACATGTTCCAAACAGAAAAACAAGATAAATCTCCAGCAACTGACTTTAATGAAACACGGACAAGTAACTTACTCGACATAGAGTTCAAAAATAGCACTCATAAAAAATGCTCGCCAAGGTTAGGAAGAGTGATGCACGAACAAGTGAGAATTTCAACAAAGAGACAGAAAATATTTGAAAGTACCAAATGGAAATCAAAGAGTGTAAAAATACAATAATTAAGCTAAAACATTCTGGTAGAGGGGATCCAACAGTGGACTAGATCAGATGAAAGAGAGTATCAGTGAATGTAAAGACAGGACAGTGGGAATCATCCAGTCAGAGGAGCAGAAAGGAAGAGTGAAAAATGAGCGAAGTTAGCTTAAGGTACCTGTGGGGTACCGCTCAGTGCACTGATATGCACATCACAGGTATCCCAGAAGGAGGAAAGAAAGAGAAAGAGACAGAAAGCTTATTCAAAGAATGACAGCTGCAAACTTTCCAAACCTGAGGAAAGAAAGAAATATCCAGTTCCAGGAAGCCTAGAGAGTCCCAAAGAGACCCTTATGGAGACAATTGTCAAAACTGCCAAAAATTAAAGGCAAAGAGAGGATTTTGAAAGCAATAAGAGAGGTGTGACTTAAGGGGAGAAAAATATTTGCAAACCACATATTCTATAAGAGGTTAATATTCAAAATATACAAGGAGCTCATACAACACAATAGCAAAAATAATAATAATATCCCAATTTTTTAAATGGACAAAGGGCATAAATAGCCATTTTTCCAGTGAAGACATGCAATGGCCAACCAGCACATCCAAGGTTCTCAGCATCACTAATCGTCAGGGAAATGCAAATCAAAATCACAATGAGGTCCCTTCACACTGGTTAGGATGTCTATTATCAAAAAGACAGGGGATAACAAATGCTGGTAAGGATGTAGAGAAAAGGGAACTCTTGTACACTGTTGGTGGGAATGTAAACTGGTACAGATATTTTGGAAAACAGTATGGAGATGCCTCCAAAAAAAGATGTAACTACCATCTGATCCAACAATCCTGCTTCTGAGTACATATCCAAAGGAAATGAAATCACTATCTCACATAGATATCTGTACTCCCACGTTCACCTCAGCATTATTCATGATAGCCAAGATATGGAAACAACCTAAATGTCCATCAACAGATGAAAGGCTAAGGAAAATGTAGTATATATTTACACTGAAATATCATTCGGCCTTTAAAAAGAACAAAATCCTGCCATTTGCAACAACGTGGATGAACCTCAAGGGAATTATGCTAACAGAAATAAGCCAGACAGAGAAAGACAAATACTACATGATGTTACTTATATGTGAAATCTAAAAAAAAAAAAGTTGAACTCATAGAAACGGAGTAGAATTGTGATTAGCAAAGGTTGGGGAGTGGGAGAAACGGGGAGAGGTTGGCAGCAAAAGGCTACAGACTTTTATTTATAAGATGAACAACTAAGAGGATCTAATGTACAGTATGGTGACTATAATTGATAATATTGTATTGTATAATAGCAATTCGCTATGAGAGTAGATCCTGAGCATTCTCACCAAAACGGTAGTAATAAAGGTAACTGTGAGGTGGGGGATGTGTTCATTAACTTGATGGTGAGAATCCTTTCAGAATGTATACACACATCAAATGGCCATGTTGTACACTTTCAATAGCTTACGACTTTATTTGTCAATTTCACCCTTATAAAGATGAGAAAAAAAGGAATTAAGGTGAACTACTATTTTACAGCAAAAATAAATCCCAAATACATCAAAGATCTAAATGCAAAAACAAAGCAATATTAAAAGTACTAGGAAAAAAAAACAGGAAGTTTAGGGCACTGAAAATACTCTGCATGATATTATAATGATGGATATACGTCATTAAAAATTTGTCCAAACCCATAGAACGTGCAACACCAAGAGTGACCCTTAATGTAAACTATGGACTGTGGGAGACAGTGATGTCTCAGTGGAGGTTCATCACTTGCAACAGATACATCACCCTGGTGGGGGCTTTTGATAATGGGGGGCAGAGTCTGTACCTGTGGTGGGGAAAGAAGTATATGGGAAATCTCTATACCTTCTCAATTTTGCCGCGAACCCACAATTGCCCTCTAAAAAGTATAGTCCTTATAAAAAGAAACAATAAATATTATTTTTAATTTTAGAATGAGAAACATGTAATTATGAACCGAACCTAAAAGAAAAAAAAAAAGAAACGGACTACACTGGGCAAAAATACTTACATCACATATTCACCAACGTTGAAGTCTCCGAGGGACCCAATGCATGGCAGTCCTCCACCATGCTTAGTTCTGGACAAATTGAGAAATAAAGCAAAGGAATGGCACGTGGAGGCCAAAATAACTTTACTTCTGATAAAGACTCAGTTATAATACAGTGATTGGTGTGCAAGCCAAATGGGCCGGCTCAGAGGACCCCAGGTTAAGATGTGAGCCCACATTAAGACGGGTCGCGGAAAGGTGCGGACGTGCCGCTCCTCAACAGCCACACTGCCTCCTTTCTTGTCTTTGAACTCCCTGAGCTTCTTCCCACCTCAGAGACTTTGTGCTCATTTTTCCTTTTTTGCAACAGAGCATGCGTTGAGAGACCCTGGAAGGGTCTACAGTTTGGGGGATTTGGAGAAGTCTTCCAAAGGGACGGGAAAGGGTAAATTTTAAGTGGCTGCTTGATAAATGAGGAGGTATTACCTAGAGGGGACTTCTACTCAACCTGAAAAAAAAAGGGGAGGGGGTAAGAAATCTCCCAAAACTTTGGACTAAAAAGTCATGTTTAGAAAAAAAAAATCTGAGAAAGAAAACAGCCATTTGGTTGGAGTTCAGGAAAAAGGGCCTGTAAATAGTCCGACATAGCTGAGAATCAGATCAACAGATAAAAGAGGCTTGGAGATATAAGCAGAGGAGAAAACAGAAAAGCTTTTGGTGCCAAATTAAGGAATTGAGATATTTTTCTTAAGGATGCTAGGAAACTATTGAAAGAATTAAGCCTGGAAATAAATGATCAGATTTACGTTTTGAGAGATCTTGTGGCCCTAACTCCTAATAGAGTCTGTGACCAGGGTAGCTCCTTAAACGTCGGGGAGTGAACTCTGTGTGGAGACTGGGTTTGGATGGAGCATCCCTAGAGGCAGGAGGACCAGCAGGGAGCTGCTGTAGTCCCCCAGGCGAGAACCCACAGTGGCCTCAGGAAGGGTCACGCGGTAGAGAGAAGCACCAGGGTACGTGGCTGCACCTGCCCGCGCCCCACTGCTCGCCCCAGTGGTCCTGACAGCGCGCTCCCCACCCTGCAGGTATTTTACCACCTCTGCAGAAGAACAGAAGACAGCATCCTCATTCCCCACTCCCCAAATTCCCAAGGATTATCTCCTCCCATTTGGGGAAATCACAAAACCAAGGCAGCCTCCTATTTTAGAGAAGAGCCTTGGGGGAGGGGGATTGGGACTGGGGTGCAGGAAAGTGGGGTGGGGGGAAATCCCTCACCAGGTGAGACTGTTGGAGCCCCACATCCTCTTATCCAACAGCCCGGGTGCCTTAAGCACAAAGGGCGGGAAGGTGAACAGGTTTCTTTTTGGTGTCCCTTCCTCATCCCTCGTCTCAGAATCATCTGGAGTCTCTTTTTCAGATTTTTCCCATTTTCCCATCAGCCCTAGTCAGCCTAGGGGCACAACCCTGTCTTTCAAACAAAGGCCTGAAAAAGCAACGGCAAGAACCACTCAACTGAATCCTTTGGCAAGTGGACACAGTCTCATTTTCCCCATGCATAAGGGCTCATTAAATTAGGTAAGACCCCACGTTCAGCCAAGGCCCATGTTTACTAAAAACCAAAGAGGAAAAGCTCTCCAAAGCCAGCTGTGGAAAGAGGCAAGTCCATCCCGTGTCAAACCACAGTCCTGGAAATTGAATGTTTAATTCATAAAGTAAATTAGAAGAGATTACTTGTACAAGTAGCTGCAATGTCCTTAAAATTATTCTTTAACTGAGGAAAAGTTTTTTGACCTTTGGAGAAAATGCTTGCTTCTAGCTATGACTAAAAAGAGATTTCCTTCTTTCTCTGTTGTGTTAAGAATCTTTTCTTCTTATAAAGAAGGCACCACAGTGATTTATAACTGTCATAAAAGCCTGGAATCCTTTTGAGGTTAAGCTACTCAGCTATTCAACTTTTACTACAGAAACTTTGAAATTCAAAAAGAAAAAATAATGTAAGTTTTTGAAGGACATGTGTTGCTGTAGGTGATCCTGTTAATTAAAAGTGATTGCCTGCTAGGAAATCATCCTTTAAAAAGTTTCATGAATTTATTAGAACCCCGAAGGTATCTTTGTATGCACAGAACTTCACATACCGTTTATGCGATTTTGTTTCAGATCTGCTTCAAGTCTTGCTGACACTCCCAGAGCAGGGAACAGCACTGCAAGCGTGCGTGTGTGTTTTTGGCTAATTGAATTATGTGAAAATATATACTAATGAAGCATTAGCGGAGGTGTTTGCTGTGTAGACTCTGACTCTAATTTCTTCTCAATTAGGAGCATCTTTTTGGAAGAGATTAATGTGATAGGAAAGGCTTCCTTCTTATTAAAAAATAGCCCACTCTCTAGTATTGTGATTCAATTCTTTTGCATGCTAAAAAGCTCTCTGCACTCCTGATGTGCCCATCGGAAGGGAGAAATCTAAAAGTCGTTTTTAATTTTTTTAAAAAATGCGCTACTCTGGAAAGACCAATGATGTGTAATTATCCAATAAAATTAACGAGCTAATTATTCATCTCTTAAAACATTTTGGGTTTTTTTCCCCCCCTTTAACATCCTTTAAGAATGACTGTTTGCTTTGGTTTGGTTTTAATGAGGACGATTATTTAATGGTATTTGGATTACTTTTCTGCATCTCTATTTGGAAAGAGTGCCTCGGCACATTTGTTGCTGTAACTCTGCGCTCCCCTGATTGCTGGTAGTTGAGAAATCCGCTACGGAAACGCTGTGGCTGTTTTGCACCGGAGCCCAGGGAGCTATCAAAGTCCGGGGACGTGCCTCTGTTTGCAGTAGAGGTGGGCAGGCGCTGAAGCCCCCAACGTGCGGCGCGGCGCTGCGGGCCACAGCAATCCCCTAATTGCCTAACGGGAACGTGGAGCCGGTGCCACGCTCCGCTCAGGGGACGCCTGCAGGTCACAGACCCCAGAAAGCGGCTTGTTTGCTCTCTCTCGGGTGGGGAGGGGCGGGGCACTCGGCCCACTCCAAAGAAAACTGCCTTGGATACCTGTTACGTCTCAGGGACAAAAAGAAGGAAGCTTCTGGAGGAAAGGAACCGTGAGAAAACTTGTTTTTGCCTTGCCGTGCTCCGGTGTGCGTGTTTACAGCACACAGATCAACCTTAGGAATAAATGTAACCCGAGACCACGCTGGAAATCCTCCGTGCAGCTAACGCCCGGGAGGCTTGCAAAAACAGTTTGAGAAACAAGAGCCATAGAAAGTAATCGGTGGCAGGGGGGCGGGGGCGGGGGCGGGAGGGGGTGGAAATCACACATATATGGTTTAAAGTTACATATGTATATAAAATATAAAATTATATATGTCAATCAATATATATGTATAATTTGTGTGACCATAGAGAGAATTATCCTTTGCTATGAAAAAATTAATATCTCGACAGCAATGACGTGATTCATACAGAGCCATGGAACCCAGCACAGAAAAGTGGCTTTTCACTTCGGGGCTAGAGCTACCAATCCCAGAAAGGGTCACCAGTTCTCCCACTTTTCCTTGCTCACCTCAGAGAGAGGGGAGCCTTCTCCACCACCCCACCCCACCCCACGCCCCTGAGAGTCCACCCCCCACAGCTGACAGCACTGTCCTTGCAGTTCTTTGTGGTCACACATAATTCACCTACCTCCCTGCTTGTCATGTCTCCATAAATCCCCATTTTTTTAGGACATTCCCATCTCCATGTATCTTGTAAGGTAGCAAACCAGAGATCTAAAGAGTTCAGTTCAGAGTCCCTCTTCTGCTATTTACTAGTCTTGTTCATGTCACTAGCCCTCAGTCAGCGGTTAGTTTCCAAGTTGATAAAATGGGCAAAAAGAAAAAAATACTTGACCTACCTATCTCAGCAGGTGGTTGAGCTTAAAGAATTTGCAAATTTAAAGTCAGCTGATAGTATTATCATAGAGCACACTGCTTATCTGTCAGGACATTACCTGGGCTTCTGCACCTCTTCTTTAGATCCTGGCGTGGGCGTTCACACCTTGTTGTCACCGCCAGTCTCCGGAAAGACAAACTGACTGTCAGCCAGGAAGCAGGTCAGATCCCAGAAAGCAGACTCTGAGATGGAGATTCGCTGGCAGGTGTGTGTTAGCAGTGCCCTCGGGCTCAGTACCTGGGGAAAGAGAGGGAAGGAGGCAGCCACAGGCAGAGGCACGAGGTGATGCCGTCTCTGGGTAGCCCTCAACCAGTCCCACTGGAGCTCTGCAGCTGGGCTGGCCCTTGGGAGGTGCTCCCAGTTGGCATGAGGGGGCCATCGCTTATTCACCTTATTCGAGCAGTCATTGCATTCAGGCTGCCGGGAAGGAGTTTCCTTCAGCAGGGATCATTGCCTGGAAGCAGCTGACAGCCTGGGGTCTTCCAGACCGGAGGACTGCGTCCTCTGTTCCTGAAGGGAGACTTGGGTGGTGCCTGTCACGACGTCCACCACACTGATCTTTCGCTTTTGGTTGTTTACTTCTGGAATATCTCAGCACGTTGTCCTGCTGGGAGAGTGTGTTGATTTCTGCGCTGGCCTTCAGAAGTCACTTGGGAGTTAGAACACTCAAGCTCCAGGTATGATTCTGCACTGTCTGATCTAGCTGAGCACCTCTAACGGACTGGGTGGCCAGGCCCTCTCTCTCTTTTAGCTCCCTGTGGTGTTACAGGGGGGACAGAGATCTGCTGCTTACACGCCCCTCTCCTAACTGCCCCCGGTCTCTTACACTTCATCCTTTGGACCACCCCTGCTGGGACTCAGACTTCACACCCAGGGTCTGTAGTCACTTCTGTCCACTCACCCACCCACTGCAGGCTCCTGACTCCAGCTCCAACCAGAGCCTAGGCCCCATGTAGCCATCAGAGCGAGTCAGACACGGCTCATCTGCTGTGTGGCCTCAAGCCACCACTCAACACCTCTCTTCAACTGCAGAAGAAGAAGTTCAGTTTTTTCCAAATTTACTTCATATTATGGGTTTTGATAATCAAGCCAGGCAGTGGGAATCTATGTGGGGTGTGTGGTTCAGTGTATGTTTGTGTGTATTCATTTCATAGACAGAGATTTATTGGGTATCTGCATAGGTGGATGGGTGTGTGGCCCATCACTTCAATAAATTCTGCAAAGGAAGTTTATGGCCTGCCCCCTTCCTCCACCATTTGTGTCTTTGGGAGCACAGTCATTGTCACGCCGTTGCTCATAGAATATTTTACCAAGGATTCTCGATAAATGTTGTAGCATACAGGGCTGGAGCCCTGGTACTCTAACTGGCACACAGTAATTTCTTTAACAGATGTCTGTAACCTACCACGTTACCTCCTGAACACCTAAAAACCGTATCTACCGTCGCTTTTCAGGGACTCACTCATTCAATGAGTACTGAAGGCCGGCTATGTACCGGACCCTGACGCAGGCGGCACCAGAGACAGGGCCACTGCTAATGCACAGTCCTGGCCCCAAGCAGCGACCAAGATGCCTTAATGCAAATTTAAACATGACCATAAAAAGATGAAATTAGGCTGTTATAGAATAACTATCGACTTTTGAATAATATACGCTCTCAGGGGTGTATCTCTTCAAAGATGATTGATTTTTTCTTATAAGAAGTTCAGGCAAACAAAGAAAGATTTTCTTCCATACTTGCAAACATAACAGTCACCTACTTCGGTCTATAGAGAAAACCGGTTTTGAATCGGTGAATCTTAATTCAGTTTCCAATGCATTTTAAGGGACTGTTGTAATGAAAGTCCCTAGCCAACAATATCTTTACATTGCATTTCCAATTTTGAAGTGTTTTCCATGTCTATTAACCAAGTAAAGCCTTGCAAAACCTTTAGCTGGTAAGGGGAAAGTAATGCCACTGAGAAGCCTATGGCATTGAAAAGGAACCCAAGGCACAGAGAAGGCTGAGTGATCATCTGAGACCACTCAGCCAATCAGTTAAAACAAAATGCAAAAACAAAAACAAAACTAAGTCTAGTACCCAGACCTCTTTCCACTGAGAAATTTGCACATTTAGAG
This sequence comes from Macrotus californicus, assembly GCA_007922815.1. Lineage (NCBI taxonomy): Eukaryota > Metazoa > Chordata > Mammalia > Chiroptera > Phyllostomidae > Macrotus > Macrotus californicus. The sequence goes on along the minus strand of VMDR010029452.1, from coordinate 994 downwards.
TTTTTCATAGTAATTGAATTTTTATGACCTCTGTCACACACGATATCCACCCTAGCGACCAAATAGCGAATCTCTCAGCTCGTCTGCAGCCTGAGTGATTATTAAATAAAATGATTAGTGATATGTATCAACTTATATGAATCACTGATTAAAGAGGACTACTTATGAACCCAGGGTCTCAATTTGTCAAGCCCAACAAATACAACCGAGGATACGATTCAAATTCTCTAGTATCTGGCCTGCTTGCTACTTGTTACCAATTGCGTGAAATGTTTGAAATTATTTTATCTTTTATGGAATATTTTTAAATTCTCTTATGTATCTTGAAACATAATGTTAGAGGCAGCAGGTAAGTATTTGCCATCTGGTACCCTCTCCTCTTGCTTTCAGTGCTCAACAAGGGTATCATTACCTTACAATCTGGAGAGAGGACCTGTTGGTCAGCAAAGAAGAAGCAGGAAGCCTGATTCTTGACAATTGGGCTGGCCCACTTCACCACAACCCCCAGAACTTTCCCTTGTCTTTCACCCATGAGAGACACTGAACTTGGCCTGCCACCTGCAATGTCTCAGAGGCCGGCATCCCCTGGGAGGTAGCCAGCAGGCTGGCAGTGGGTGAGGTGGCTGTGAGGCTGGACACTTTTGCCACCCCCTATCTTCACTCTCACCTCCTCCGGAAAGTTCTCCTTGGTGAATGAAATTCCTTTCATTACCTTAAATCACTCTGGCCTTTTCATGGGAACTAACCACGAAATGTCCATACTACAATGTGGAATTAAAAATATATAAAAATCAGGGAACAAAATTGTATACTCAGATATTTTTCATGAGATAATTCATAAAATAATCCTAAAGAAAAAGGCATTGATGCCTTTGATATAATTTTGTCTTTACAAGTTTAAATATTGATTATATATACGTATATAACTACACATACACATGTACTGCATCAGAAAATTTTGGAAAGATAAACAGTAAAATTTAACAATAATTAT
>VMDR010029451.1:0-12738 GCA_007922815.1 Macrotus californicus | reverse complement strand
TTTGGAGTTCCGTGAGTTTAGGATGGCAATGTTGCTCAGGGGTTACGAGCATATTTGGGAACCAGACACACTTGAGCTCAAATAACCTCTCTATCACTTACCAGTTATATCACATTTAGCAAGTTACTTCTCTGGGCTTCTCTTTCTTCATCTACGAAATGGAGACAATGATAGATCTTACCTGTTGAGGTAAAATCATGAGAAAGGAAGTGATAATGTCTGTAGTGTGTTTAGCAAAATGCCTAGCTTTTAATAAATGTTCCACAGATGATGATAATAACAATTGTTATTTTAAGTTCTCTTTTCTACAACACATATCCTTAAGCCAAGTGCATAGTGGATACTTATCCAGCAACTGCAGCCCATTCAGCATCAGTACAAATGAATTCATATCAAGAGTTAAGAGGGAAAGGACAGACCCACGAACAGACTTGCCAAATATTCCACATAGTGTACCTAGGTCAGTGCCTAGGCTCCCTGAATGCTGCTCTGGGACTCTCTGCCTCCCCCGATGCTGTTAAGTAGACCAAGGAAGTCCTCCTGGGTGAAGAAAGGGAGGATGCTCTCCTGTGACCCCCAAGCAGCGCACACCAAAAAATAAATTATAAATACTTTATAAGGCATTATGTTGCCTTTGGTGTAGATAAGAAAAAAATGGAAGCAAGAGGAAGATTGATCTTTTCCCCTAATAGAAGACATGCTGATCAATTAGAGCAACCTGAAGAGGGTTTGGGTTACCCTATATCTCTAGTTCCCTAGTACTGGAGGCCGATGGCCACTTGCCAGGAAAATTGTGGAGAAAATTTGCAAACTAGGTAGGTGGCTGGACAAGATGACCTGAAAGGTTTTCTCTACCATTGTAGTCAGGCCAGTGCCAGACAGGTGAGGTGGAGAGCTGTATGTGTACCAGAAGCAGCCACTGCCCTCCACCCAACCCTTCTCACGTTCAAGGCCCCAGTGGCAGGAGTCCAGGGAGATTTCCAAGAATGCTTGTGAATTATGACAGTTATTCCTGGCTTGGCCTGGGGGAAGTTCTGGCATGTTCTCCAGGCCCCTGCTGCCCTAGTTCCCATTGCCAGAAGGCCTTGACTATATCCCAGACTTTATTAACTATAGTCCTATTATACCTACACACTATGAACTCTTAAAATATTAAATCATGCTGTCCCTTTGTCTTAAACACCACCACAGGATGAGGCTCCTGGAGAGCAGAGAGATGTCCCTTCCTTCACCTCAGAATGCAATCTGTTTCTGTGGGTAGCCTCAGAGCCCCTGGTCCCCTGTTCTGCTATTAGCAGCCTCAGTCCCTCTGGGCCCAGCGGCACAGGTGCCCTCGGGTCAGAGTGCTGCAGAGGGGACTGCAGAGAGCATAGCTAACCTAATAGAGGGAGAGATGGGTGGGCAGCCACTCTCAGAGAATGAGCTGGAGCCTGACAAATGGAGAGACTTTGTGTGAGATCAGCAAAAGAGGAGACACAGACACTTGACCTGGTTTGGAATTATTGCAAATCCATCAGGCTCTGTGCAAATTGAGACTATAATTCAGATTGTTCATATCATCACCAGCATCCCAATTTCCATTAAGCCCCTGCTGTCCATCTCCCCTGGGCCTGGCTCTGTCCAGCAGCTAATTGAAGGGGTCAAGCTACCACTAAATTAACAAGTCACTCTGGATGGGTCAGCCTTCACCCCAGCCCCTCCAACACAGAGGCTGTGGTTAACCTTGGAGGGGTTTCTATGTCCTTCTCAGCCTCAGGTGCAGCTTCAGTAGGAAGATGCTCATTGACAGGGTGTGATGGAGGGAACACTGGACTGGGGACCATATGAAGTGGATTTGAACCCCAGCTCTGCATCTCATTTGCTCTATGATCTCAGACAATTTATATGAACTGCTCAAACCTTGGGATTCTCATGTAAAAATGAGAAAGGTAGAAGACACTCCTGCTCTATGTTCCTACTACTCTATCTGGTGTTAATCCGATGCTGATGGTGTAGGTGAAGGTGCTTTGAAGTTTGTAATGTGTTATGCAAATAGATGTGGCTCTGGGTGTTTTCCTGGGTGGCTTCAGAGGCTTCGTGCTGAGTAAGAACTCAGCAGGCACCCATCGCCTGTCCAGACTGACTTTACCTGAGGGTTGGGGCTCTGTCCTGTTCCCTGTGGATCATGTCCCCTTAATGGAAGGCTTATGTAAAGTGTATCAGGTACCATTAGGGCTGGCAGCAAAGGCTCTCAGGCTGGGGTCCCCATCCTCTCCTTGGGGCCCTGCTCAGAGAAAAGAGAAGGTGAACAAGGACCATTATTCTGGAACTATGTGACAGGCCCTCACAATACCCTTTTGAGGTAGATACCATTATCTATCTTTAGGGAGAAAGGGAGGCATAAAGAAATTAAGCAATTTGCCCATGGCCACCCAGCCAGTGAGTGGAGGCCTGGATTTGACTCACTCTTTCTCAAAGCCCAATTCTTCTGACCCCACCTGCTATCTTTGAATTGGCCTCTGTGCACTTTGTCGTGGGGCAGGGACAGGGACCAAGTGGTCATCCCTCAGGAACTGGGGCTTCTTGTTGAGGGCATGGGGGTAAGTGGAAGCCTCTTAGCAGCAGCCTGAGGATTTCACCATTCTCTGGGGATGCAAAACAGGATGTCTTTGGGATCACCCTGAGCCTCATGCCTGGAGCCCCCTGATCTTCATATTTGGGCAAAGCGTGGGGCTTCGTTCTGCCTTGGGTTTGCTATGGAGCCCCCTCCTGTTCATCTGACCCTATACCTCCCATATTGTACCCACCAACCCCCAGCCCCACCCTACATGGCTGTGTTACCTCAGGCTCTGCCTCTCCCCACCTTGGCCACAGCCCTGAAACCTGGTGGGGGCTGAGGCTCTCCTCCCTGTGAGTGCCCTGACCTTGCCTGCAGGCTTGTGCTGGCCACTGCACTCCAGGCCTTGCTAGTTTCTGTTCCAGTGCCTTCCCCCCACAGCTGGGGCTCCTTTCTTGGACCACAAAAGCAATTTTCAAGTCATATTTAAAGGCTTACTTTCTAAGTTAAATTGAATGAGAGAGCAGCCTAAAGGGGCAAAAGACCTCTCCTTAACGTTGAAATAGAAATAAGCCAGAGTGGGGAAAATATGGTGTGTAGAGGTCCTCAGGGGACGAGTCCCATCCTGGTTCCTATGTGGAGCCATTTGAAGTCTGGCTGGGCCTGTGTGCCTGCTTTGAGAACATGCAGATACTCAGGGAAGAACTAAGTTAGCTGCCACAGATGTTCCGACTCCCAACTCTCAGAAAACCTTTGGAGGTTGGCTTAATTTTCCATGTTTTATTAAAGATGTATTTTCATATATTACAGTGGCCAGTCTCTGGGATACCACAGAAGCATATCATTCCATGGCCCCTTGTGACACGTTTCCCCACTGTGGAGGAGTCCCCTCTGACTCCTTCTCCAGAGGGAAGGGATCAAAGTCAAGACCAAACTGGCCATGGAAAGGGCCTGCCCCGTCCCTTCAACTGGAATGGGCCTGGTCCCAGGGCTGACTCAGGACAGATTGAGCTCCCATGTGACTGGGGTGGAATTCCAGGGGAAATAACAGGGCCTCCTGCCACCAGCCAGGAAGGACTTTGGGCAAATAGCTGCCTCAGGAGTTCTCTGAGATGGCATATTTAAGGTGGCATAGGTGCCACCTCCAGAGATACAGTGTGCTGTCTGGGACACTCAGGTTTCCTCTGTCCATCCAGGCTGCTGGTTCCCTGCCTTCTCAGCTCCTTGGCTGCTGGCCCCAGCCAAGCTCTAGCTCCTTGTGGCTGTACTACTCTCCCTGTCCCTTCTCCCTCTGCCTTTCCTCTGTGTCCTGACCAAGTGTGGGTCTAGTCCCCAGCATCCAAAGTTTTGTTGGCTGGCTGGCCAGACTCGCAGAGACTAAGGCTCACCCCTCAGCTTCTGGTCGCTCAGATGTGACCCTGGTTATCAGAGTTGAGTTGGCTTAGCTGGGGAGACCTGTCTTTGCTGCTCCTGACCTCCGTAAGCAGGCTCTGTTGTTCGTGTCCATTTTTTTCTGTTGGTAGCTAACCAGGCCTTCCCAAGAAAGCACCTGAAGCAGACGTAGCCATGATACAGAGTTGGCCATTGTACTCTCTCTGGGTTGGTCGTCAGGAGCAGTGATGGTTACCTAGGGTCCTTCAGTCAACAATCAGGGCTTCTTCAGCAAGGTGCACCATGCTGGCGCCTTGTACTCCCCCTTTTCCCCATCAAATCCTCTTATAGCTGGAGAGGAATGCCCCTCCTAGCCTTTCTGTGGGATATCCCTTCTGATAAGTGGTCACTCTGAGGTGGCACGACTGGTAGGAACTCAGCACGTTCATTTTCCTATGGGCACTTTTAAATGCAGAAGTGCCTGAAGTCCGCAGTGGCTTAACCTAACTCCAGAGCAAAGAGGTGGTGTTCCCTGGTGCCTGTAGAAGGGTGATCCTAGGATTGGGGATGGGCCTGAGCTTTTCTAAGGACACTGAAGGTAGCAAATAACAATGAACTGTTTGCAGAGTGTTTACTAGGAGCCAAGCATCTGACAAGCATGTATCATTTAAAATCCACTGCTAGGAAGCACCTAGCCCTCCTGTGTTTCAATTCTGATTCTGTCATCTGGTGGTTGTGGTCTTGGGCAAGCCACTTAACCTCCTAGAGACTCTGGTCCTTCGTCTGGAGGTGAGAATAGCTATGTCATGGAGACCTTGAGATGATCACATTTGCATGATGGTTAGAAAATATTAAACGTTCAATAACTGGTATCTCTTTCTTTGTAAAATGAGCATGATTTTGTGAGGCCCAGTGAGAATACATAGGTTAAAGTGCTTTGTGACAGTTAAGGGCTAAGTGTGACATGTTTTTGTTATTGACTCTATTTTCTTTTTTGCAACTTGGGAGGGGCATCAAACAGCCCTCTCCCTTCTGCACAAGAGCAGCAGGAACCTCGGCCCTGGCAGAGCAGAGCTCCCTCCTTCTGAGTCTGGATCCACCCCAGCAGATGACCAAGGAGAAACCTGTGTGCTCAGGAGCCAGACGGCCCTTGCTGAAGTGGGACTCATGTAATTCCCTCCAGAATCAAGGAATCGGCCCCTGGGTGGGGCTTTGACTCCCAAGATGGTGTCTCATCAGATAAGTCAAACTGATTAGCCACATCTGAAAGTTACTTTTGCCAAAGGTTTGAGATAAATCACAACGGGGCTCCCATGTGTCTTTGTGAGAGAAGAATGAGAATGCAGCCTGTAGGGGGCGAAGACAAGTCCTAATCTCCTGTTTCCCAACCAAGACCCAGCCTGCACTTGCCTTGGAGAATACTCTCTTCTTCCTCATGATTGCTGTTCCCTTCTGTCCTCACAAAGCCTTTATCCACCATCCCTCCAAATATGCACCACAACACACCATCTTGTCCTTTTCTTATTTCATTTAGTTTGGTAACCTTCTGGTTTTTGCAGGTCCTCTCTAAATGCACGGGGTATAAAGGGAAAAGCTTTAGGATTTAGTATCGGAAAACCCAGTTATGACACTTGCTAACGAGGTGATTTTGAGAAAAGCACTTAACTCATTGGTGCCTTTGTTTTCCCCATTTGGTGAAGTGGGACTTGTGGTCAGATTAGATAAAAAGCATAAACCTGCCTTGTAAACAATAGTGCAGTTGAAAACTATCTACAAGTCCCACAGCCTGGGAGTCCTCTTCCTCCCTGGCCCAGGCCATTCCTGACCACTCAATAAAAGGAAAAAAAGCAAAGAACCAGCATTGATTTAGAGCAGGTGCTTTTGCATACCCCTTTAATAAGTTTTATTGTCTGTGAGAAAACCTAGGCTTAGGTAAATATTATGTGTTCAATATCACACAATTGTCAATCAGAAGATTTGAATATGTATGACCCCAGCGTTGGAGTTTTTCTGCTTGTGGTAGGCTGAATAACAGCCTCAAATATATCCAAGTTCTAATCCCCAGAATCTGTGAATGTGACCTTATATGACAAAAGTGGACTTTGCAGATCTGATTAAGTTACAGATCTTGAGATGCGGCAATTACTCTAGATTACCCAAGTGGGGAAGATGTAACTATGGGGTGTGACTGTAGAGAGAAGGTGTTGTAAAGGCAGTAGCAGAGAGATTTGAAGACGCTACCCTGCTGGCTTCGAAGATGGATAAACTAAGAGATGGACTCTCCCCTAGAGCCTCAAGAATGAACCATCCTTAACTTGGATGTATGGAACTAGTCATCTGTCATGTATTCCAGAGCATTCTGCATCTCAAAGTTGCTTACTACGTTCTGTAGCAGATGCTGTCGCTGCCTTACCCACTCCTCTGGCCTTCAGTTGCATTCTGGCCAGACTTCTACTGCTAGCACCTGTGAGCTTTGTCTGTAGGCATTCTCTGGCCACCAGAGCCCACTCTGCCTGTCACTGCAGCTGACTGGGAGTGCCTGGGAGTACGCAGGCACGGACCCCAGCTTCCTCTACCTTCAGGGAGGACAGCTTAGAGGTATATGGTCTACCCTGACCCCAGCGGTTCCCAGCAGGAGTGAGTCCCAACTGTTACAGCTGTAACCTGTACCATCATCTTATCCTTATTGGCTTCCTTCCCTTCACTTCCCTACGCCTCCACTGATGTTTCATGGGATCACTTATAAAGGAAAACTGTTTCTCCACTCGCAACACTTCTGACACTGAATGTGTGGGAGATTTCTCCCCACACCAACCAATTTCTCAATTCTCTGGACACCAACTGGATGCCCTGTAATTTAATTCAATTCTGACACTAACTACTTGGCATGAGCGTCAGACTCCACAGGTTTAAGGATTCAGTTCCATACAATTGCTCTCACTTCAGATGCTAGTTGTAAGCAATGGGTCCCCAGGTTATGCACACTTCTGTCTGACTTGGCTGCAAAGTCAGGGGTTCCCCACCCTATCTCCAGCACAAAACTCAAGGGAACACTTACTTGCACTTACCCGCTTATTATAAAGGATATGATAAAGGGTGCAGATGAACAGCCAGGTCAAGGGCAAAGTCTAGAAGGGTCTTAAGCACAAAAGCTCTGTCCCCATTGAGGTAGGTGAGTCACCTTGCTGGCACCTGGATGCGTTTATAAAATTGGAGTTCTCTAGACCCCATAGTTTACAGATTTTTATGGAGGCTTCACCATGTAAACACGATCAATTATTAACTCGACAGCTTTTTTCTCTCTCCAAAAGTTGGAGGATGGGGCTGAAAGTTCCAAGCTTCTCACTATCACTTGCTGTTTTGGTGACCAGCCCCCATCCTGAAGCTATCCAGGAAACCACCAAGAGTCACCTCACTAGAACAAAAGATGTTTCTAACATCCAGGAAATTCCAAGGGACCTAGGAGCTCCATGTAAGATGCTCCTATTACCCTCATCACTCAGGAAATTACAAGAGCTTTAGGGCTCTGTGTCAGAAACCAGAATCAAAGACTAAATATTAGAACAAAAGATGCTTCTATTTCCCTTATCAACTTCAGGAAATTATAAGGGTTTAGGAGCTCTTTACCATGAACTGAAGCTAGAGACCAAATATATATTTCTAATTATGTTATAACATCCCAAATAAACTGCTTAATAGAGTTACTCAAGCCAAGATCAACTCCCATGACTAAGTGCCAGACATTATGAGAGACACTGGTGGCACTACCTGTGTCCTGGGGTTCACCAAGGCCATAGGCTCCAGAGCCCCACTGCCCAGAATTCAAGGTCACCATCTAGTGGATGTGTGACCTTGGGCAAGTTAGTTACCACTCTTTGTGTCTTGCTTTCCTCATTGAGAAAAAAAGCTATAGTCTCAATCTCATAGGTTAGTTGTGAATGTTAAATGAAATATCCTATAAAAAGTACTCATTATAGTATCTGGCACATAATAAATACTTAATATAATAATAATAATTATCATAGCTCTTTGACTCAGAAATCTTGAGTTTGTTCTTTTTTTTAATCCTCAACCAAGGATATGCTTATTGATTTTTAGAGAGAAAGGAAGGGGTGGGTGGGGGAGAGAGGGAGAGAGAGAGAGAGAAAGAGAAAGGAAGACTGATAGGTTGCTTCTCTTACGGGCCCTGACTGGAGATCAAACCCACAACCTAGGTATGTGCCTTGACCAGGAATCAAACTCACAGCCCTTTAGTGTACAGGACAGTGCTCCACCCAACTGAGCTACTTGGCCAGGGCTCGAGGTTGTTCTTAATGCCTCTCTCCCCTTAAGGTCTCATTACCAAGTCTGGTCAAGTTTATCTTCTCAATGTCTCTCAAATTCACCAGATGCTCTTCACATTCTTTGCTGCTAGCTGAGCTCTCTCCTGAACTGGTGCAAGCCTCCTGACTGGTCTCTTTGCCTCCAGCAGTGTCCTGTAATTGCCCACTTTCTGCATTGCAGTCCAAGTGATCTTTCTGAAAACCAGACTTCCTGTGGCTGCTTCCCTACCTAAACCTGTTCTGAGACTTCCCATTTTCCTCAGGAGAATGGCATGAAGGACCCTCTGTGACCTGACCCCTGCCAGTCCCTCTCTCACATCTAGTTAGTCTACCTTGCACAATACATTGGTCCTATTAAACTGCCTCAAGCTTCCTGCACACACCACAAGGCTCATTTTGTGTCTTTGCTCATGTTGGTTGTGCTGCCTGAAATACCTTTTTCATCTTTCTTCATCTGGATACAATTCATTTTCTGAACTCAGTTCAGATGTGTTTGTCTCCTGTTAGCAGTCCTGGATGCCCAGACTCAGCCTAGTGGTGCTCCTTTCTGCTCCTGTGGCACATGGTTCACCCACAGCTCACTGTGCACCCCTCTGTAGAAATACAACTCTTTGTTTTTCCAGTTAGATGGCAAACACTTAGGACAAAATCTAAGTCTAATTCCCCTTTGAATCTTGGAATCCAGTATAGTACTTGGCACATAATCTGCATGTAACATGTTTTTTGCTGAAGTGAACTGCCCCGAGGGACACAGAAAAGCTTGCAGGGAGGCAGTGTGCAGACAGGACTTAAAAAGTGACTGTCAAGGTGACCAAGTCTCCCTGCCCAGTACAGGGACTCAAATGCAAGCATGTACTCTCTGCTCCACCGGCCCTACCATCTCCACCCCTTAGGGCTCCGTTTTGGCCCAAAGCAGTTTCTAGCTCACAGTATCCCATTTGGTCTCTTGTTGCGGCCCAGGAAGCTCTGCATGGCTCTCAGAGGTCAACTACAGCTCAGGGGCCCACAGTAGACAAACGGGCTGTCTGCGGGCTGGGCTTGCAGGAGGGTGGATAGAAACAGGAGAAACGCAGATAAGGCTTGTCCCTCTGCTTGCTGAGCTCACTGTTTATTGTTGCAGCCTCAGTGTTTGGAAATGTCAGGCTCCAGCTGACTTTTCACTCTTCTGGCTGCACCATGGGGGTCCGAAACGCACCATGGCAGTTTGGGACACCACAAGTCATTTGTGTTTCTGATTTCCAAACATTTCCACAGGGGCCATAGAAAGGGGAAGTTCAGTGCCTGGTGAGGCTCCTGGGGCAGAATGAGGGTCATGGCCACTCTGGCAGCGTCTGGGCTGTCTGGGCTGGTCCATGAGAGGGGTCAGGTTCACCTTCTGTCAGGTGTAGCTGTGGCTTTTCCTACCACTAGTGAAAGAAATGTTGGTTGGGGGACCATGTGTGTTAGGTAATGGGAAGATAAACAAAGTATGGCTCCTTCCCTCAGGAATTTGTAGTCCAGTTGGCAAGAGAAATACAAAAATAAAGACAAGAGGTCAGAGTCCTAACAGACTCCTTGAGCGCACAGAGGAGAGAGTAACTAGCTCTGCTTGTCAAGAGATGTGGGCGATTCTGACCCAGACCTCAAGTAGAAACATGAATTCAATGATATTAGTGAGGTGGAAGCTTCCGTATTATTTCTTCACTTGCAACTCCTAGTATTCATTGTCCTCCAAAATTCTCCCTCTCCCTTCCTTCCTTCCTTCCTTCCTTCCTTCCTTCCTTCCTTCCTTCCTTCCTTCCTTCCTTCCTTCCTTCTTCCCTTTCTCCCTCTCTCTCTCTCTCTCTCTTTCTCTCTTTCAATACTTCCACCTCAGAGAAGAATTCAAATTGATCCTTAGGTTTGATATACCAGGTCTATCCTCAGTAAAGACTAGGGCATTAGCCAGAAGCTTCCAGACCCTATAGTCTCTGATATAAAAGCTGCATTTTTTTCTCTTGACTCCCAAAGGTTCAGAACATCAGCAGGGCTGCAGATAAGGGGATCAGGAGTGTCTAACCTTTTGGTGTCTCTGGGTCACACTGGAAAAAGAAGAGTTGTCTTGGGCTACAGATTAAATACACTGTGACACATAATCACAAAAAAATCTCATAATGTTTTAAGTAAATTTATCATTTTGTGTTGGGCCTCATTCACAGCCATCCTGAGCCGCATGCAGCCCATGGGCCGCGGGTTGGGCACCCCTGCACCTTTGCAGCAGTTGGAGCTGCTCTGTAAATGGTGAAATGCACACCCTGAGGGAGTCAAAGCCTGGCTGCACGCAGGCTCTGTCAGAAGGAGCTGGAGACGCTGGCCAGGGCTGTAATTAGCAGGACCTGTAATTGTGGCATAAATTAGAGCCCAGGCACTGACAACTATTGTTATTGAAATGTCATGTTTTGAATGCAAAAATACAGTTAAAATATAAAGAAGCTGGGTGATATTAATGTATGCAAATATGCTTTAATTAAAGCTCAGCAACCACTGGCTTAAAGTAAAGGACTTGATTTAAATACTTAAGCAAATATTATAATAGCTTCTATGACAGGCCACAAAAATGGTAAATGACACTGCAAACACCACCGGGAAAGGCAGACGCCCAGACTTCCCTGTGTGTTAAGTGTTCACTGAAGAAAACCAGAGGTTCCCGGACTGGGTTTGTCCCATCCGATCTCTGAGGTGTCTGGGGTTTGCAGGATCTGGTCCCTGGGTGTCAGGGCCTTCAGGAGGCAGCTCCAAGAAGGGATGGAGCAATGACCACCTTTGGCTGAACTGATCTGTTGACTAGCTGTCTCCCCAGCAGACCTTAGGACATCTGAGGGTAGCAGTTATGTTCATTCATTTCACTGAGTCACCTCCCTATACCTGGCCCCTGGCTCTGTACCCTGCACGTGGCGGCTCTCAATATACTGTTGAAATAAACTTCTCTGTATCTTTACCACTGGAACAATATTAACTGGGGAAATTTGACAACCGTTGATGGATCTGGAGGTCCATGCTCTCTCTGGCACCCTGGCAACTCTGGCTTGTTAAATGTATGTTCTTGTCTCTACATCCCTGCCCTGCTCTGGCTGAAATCCCAGGAGTCTACCTTCTCAGCAGGGAGGATGGACCCGTGCTTTGCTGTACTGTGGAGCGTGTATGCTCACCAGTGCATGCCTTCATTATATAAATCGGTAAGGGCAGATCTTGAGGGCCCCGAGTTCTTACTATGACATTTAAAATACAATGAAATTAAAATATGCTTATGGGCAGTAAAATCAATGATTACTTTTTACCCAGCAGAAATTATTTCAATGAATGTAGAAAAAGTTAGTTCAGACAAATAAATGTTTAGAACAGATAGAGGTATACATAGGTCCTCAGCCTACACAATTTGCCAATTCATAATGCTAGAGGTGTTACAAATATGTACTGATGCCATAAGAAAAAACACGTAGCGGTGCCTGTCAGATTCAGAGTGGGATATAAGAAATCATGCTTTTGGGGAAGGTGCAGCCTTCATCTTTTCCAGTCACATCTTTCTGTTAGTGTTCCTCAAAGAAAAAAGAACATGGGGCAAAACGAATAGTGAAACACTATCAGTGAGCATAGCAGACATTGGTTGTCGCTGTTAGTGTCGTATTACTAGACAGCTGGTATCACGTGTTGAGTACTTACTATTTACCCGGCATTTAACTGACACCGCCACATTTTATTGTGTTGGCCAAAAAGCCCTTTTAGTTTTTTTCTGTAAAATTAAAACTATATTTTTTATTTTCATCAATAACTTTATCGATATGGCTATTTTGAGTATGTTGGCTATGTCCTGCTGTTGGCTTCTAGTGGGTAGAGGCCAGAGGAGCTGCTAAACATCTTCCCATGTGTAAGACAGCCCCACGGCAGAGAATTATTTGGCCAAGATGTCAACGGTACTAAAGAACTTTGCAAACCGTTTTTGATGCATTCGATCAGTCACAGCACCTTCTCCATATACTGCACAAATCTTTTTGTGTATTTTGGTTGTGTTTTTACCTTTCTTGAAATAACAAAGCATAATACACCAAAAATGTTGCGTATTTTTTTCCATCTTCAATATTAAAATGGCTGCACAAAAATTCACCAATTTTGATAAGTTTTAAATTACACAATCTAACAAAATTGTTTTGAATGAAATTAAAGACAACTAAGCACTACTAGAGCCGTTGTATGGAAAAAACCAAACACACTTTTTGGCCACCCAATATTTGCACGATAGTCTTACATGGCAGATACTATTGTCCTTCTGTAGCTGATGAAGATCTATGGGTCATAAAGATTAAGTAAGTTCCCAAGGTCTTATGATAAGTAAGTAATAAAGAATGGTTTAAGAGAAAATTCAATCTGAAAATCTCTTTCAACTGGTGTGTTCAGACTAATCAAAGTTAATATAATTATTGGTATGGTTGGATTTAAGTTTACCACTTTATTACTAATTTTATTTTTTCCTTTCTATTTTGGTTCCTTTGTTAC
>VMDR010029450.1:0-12735 GCA_007922815.1 Macrotus californicus | reverse complement strand
TATAAACTTTCTTCTCACTCCAGACTCAAAGCCATGTCAGCTTTTATTTTATTATAAAATAGAATCAGTTCTCAAGAAAAATCAAACCCACAGACCCAAAACTCCAGAGGCAAAACAGATGTGCCAAACAGTGAGCTCTTGGAGGGTGATTTTATTTTTTTGGTGACATCTATCTGGCCCAGAATGGGACTTTGCTCAAGCAGATGGTTAATAAATTCTCAATAACTAAATGATCACAATAAATGTAGATTGTTTCTGAAGCGAAAAGGACAATTGAGATATTAAGTCCAACTACATTGTTTCACAGAAAGGACGGGCAGTTTTAAAGGCAGATGTGACTTCTCAAAAGTCACAAAGCTAGTTAAAGCCGAGCCAAGATGAAATGATTTACTCTTATCTCCATCTCTCAGGTTGCCTTGAAACTCTTGGCAGAAACATCTAAAGACGAGAAACCTTGAGTTTCAGGATAACTGGGCCACAGTCAACATCTCTGTAATCAAAAGCCAAGAGGTCAAGTCATCATTGTAATAACTCCAAGAGGGATATTGGACAGGACCAGAAGAGACAACACACAGGACCAGAGGAAAAACAAATATGTACAAAGGAGGTAGCAAAAGTAGGTTTACAGATGTAAGTACATGAAACACAGAGTTTATTCTTTTATTATTATTTATTAATTGTTTTATTTTCCATATGAACAACTGTAAAGCTAATTTCACCCAAATATATATATATATATATATATATATATATATATATATAGCATTCAAGTTGACAATACATTTTGAGCTCCTTTGTTTTTTCCATTGGTGGTCTATATTAACCTAAATCACCACAAATTTGCCAAATCCCCATGTGATTTTACACTCTTTAGCTCCACCACAGTCCACGGGTCCAGAATCAACAGAAAAGATTTACCTAATGTGTCCTAGCCTGACAGGCATTTTGTTTTCTTTTGTTAAACTGACAAAATGACAGTTACACTTCTACATTTGTCCATTCCAAGAATATTCATGGAGTGCCCATGGCATGGCAGCCGTTTTGGTTACATATATTGCAAGGCACAGCCACCACCCTCAAGGAGACCATAACCAAGTACCACTAAAGGTATGTCAGGTTTACAAAAGTCCGAGCAAGGGATACCTCGCTCAGCCTGGAGGAAACAGGACTTGCCAGAGGAGGTAATGCCAGAGGTGACTCTCGAAGTAAATTAGAAGTTAGCAGGCAGGACAAGAGGTCAGCAGTTTTTCAACAACATTTGCAAAGGCAGGAACTGCAAATGGTCTGGTGTGACTCTTTCAGGGCCATGTGAAAAAAGAGCTTTAACAACTCTGGTCATTTTGATACCGACAGGGACAGTTGTTGAGGACTTCTCCCTCCCCTTCAACCTACTGTCATTGCCTTATTTCAGGCTGTCGCTGCCTCTCTCTGGAGGTATTGTAATAAGTTTCTGACTGCTCTTCCTTCTGACAATCTTGCTTACCATTTTTCAATCCATCCTGCACACTTCAAGAAATTTAGCTTTCCAAAACACAAATATGATCATGTCATTCATCTTGGCCTATGAGTCAAAATTCAAATTTCCTACTGCAGTACATCAACATTTTACATTCTGGCCCCTGGCCTTTCTAACTCAATCTCCTGCCTCTTCACTCTTCACCACTTAAAATGCAGTAACACACAAGTACTCAACAAACGCTCCCGTGTCAAGCCCCCTCACACTTCTGACCTTCAGGCACAGTATCATTTCCTCTCCCTAGAATGTCTTTGCATGGAGAGAGCTCCAATTCACCTTTTAAGATGCTCTTAAGTAAAGCCTTTCCCAACACATTTAGGAAGTTACCCCTTTGTCTTCCCATAGTCCTTTGTACCTATCTCTCTACCATATCAATTTGCACATTCTATGAATCTCTTTCTATGTAACTTCCCCATCCGCAGGAGTAACCACATCTCAGTTTTCTTTGATTTACTATAACCTTTCAGAATTAGCCAGTACCTAGCAAACAATAGGTACTCCATGTTTGTTGAATGAATAAATGAGCCACTATTTATTCATATTAAAATATAAAACCTATTAGCTTGGCTTTTTACTTAGATCTATCATCATTGTATTTCTGAGGGTAGAAAACATGTCTCACTTCACCCCTGTGAGGTACAACTCTTGCAGGCACTATCTGCCAAACAGCTGACTCCAAGAGCGGCAGACAGGTCTCCTGTGTGTGAGGCTCACAAACGGAGCACAGCACTCTACTAGTAAACAGTTACCATTGTCTTTCTTAAACGACCTGTGTGTGTTTGAAACATCTGATGAAATTTGAGTGTGAAAATGAAGGTGACTAATTTGAAAGCCCATCACACAATGTCACCCCAAACACAAAAAAAGTGCCTTGAGACAAAGGCCTAAAAGTAAGTTCTTCCTGCCCAGGGATAAATTAACGTGTGTAAATAGGAGAATCACGAGGAGCCTTCACACTGTTGCTCCCTGGGAGGAGGGGAAGGGACACTTGTTCACTTTGTGGACAGTCAGCAGGCAGAGCTCACATTGGAGGCCGCTGATCATTCCTGTCCTTTCATGCAAAGTGGGCCCTGATCTTTCCATCATCCAAAGGACCGTATGTTAAGGAAGAAGGAGCATTTACATGTGATTCTTGTCATAAAAGTTAATTCCAAAGTTCAAATCTTAATCTCATGGCTCTTTCCCAGTACATGGAAAAACACTTTGAGGTATGGATGGTTCAAAAGACAGATGGCTTTTGGAAAAGGCAAAATCAATACTGTACAAAAAAAAAGAAAGAAAGAATATATAAATACCCCCAAAATATATATATTCTCCAAAACTCAGAATTTATTTATAAAAAATTGTGTATTTATCCTTACATGTTTAAACTTCAGTCACCTCCAAAGTACTCTCCATTTGATGCAATACGCCTGTTGAGATGGTTTTCTCACTGCTCAAAACAGTTTTTGAACTCATCCATTTTAATGCCTTTTAATGACTCTGCCATTTTTGTTTCACCTGTTCCACATCGGCAAAACATTTCCCTTTGAGGACTTTTTTCATCCAGGGCAACAAAAATAAGTTGCTCAGGGTGAGATCAAGTGAATAGGGAGGGTGGGATATGGGGGTCATGCTAGTTTTGGTCATAAACTCCTGAACACTCAGTGCAGTGTGGGCAGGTGCACTCATAAATCACCCATCATGAAATGGGCAAACACGTTGAAAGAGTCTTCAAAAAAATCCACTGAAACTGAATGCAACCTCTCACAACAACAGCAGCTGGTACAGTGTGCAAATGGGTTCCTAGAATACTCATCTAGCAGAGGAAGCCTGGACTACACATTCGTGAAATTAATGTACTATTTGAAGGTAGTCAGTCTTCCCACAATTATTTCATGGTTGTGAATTTTGTGTTGATGCTGGCTAATTAGCCAAATATGAATTATATATGTATATTTTAAGTGTGTATGCATATTAAAGGATTTTCCTCCTTTATTTCATTGTGAAGCAAATCATTTGATGTGGCTCTGCATAAAGCTCTAATACACATCAAAAAGCAATCAACAAACTCTTTGATTACATCATGCAGGATAACTTAGATGGTTTTTAATCATGCTTATGAAAATATAATGAGGTGGTTTCATGTTTGTTGTTGAATATATGTAGGGGGAAGTGATCCTCTAAATAGAAAATGCGGGCAACGCTACACAGAAACCACAAGAGAACAGTATGCACGAGGCACGCGCATGCCCATGCACACACACAGAAACCACAGGGCCTTTCACTGGCATATCAGCAGCCCTCATACTTAAAAAAAAGAATATCATTTCTTTCAAGATGCCAAACGAAATCTTATTTAATAAACTGATTACATAGAAATAGGTTTGAAAATGCCTCCCTTTAATGTCATCATAAACTTTAGCTCTTGCTTGCAATTTAAAACAAATCTTCCCTGCCACGGCCCCGACAGAAAAAGAGGGGGAAAGCCCATGAGTGCTCAAGCAGCTCATGTGTCATTAGTGACCGCTGGGAGTAGGTACAGTCATGGATCTGCTCAGCTAAATGATTGTGCACTTGTGGCCTTTTCTAATCCATTTGAAATAAACCTGATACTTATTTATCTCCAATCGCCCAGTTTACAGTCGAAAGGATCTGTAAGTTCTCATGTAGGAGGATGAATCACACACAAGCAAACTGCTGGCTCAGCCAGCCAGGCAGGCATCCTCACCATGGCCATGAGAGATGACAAGAGGGACCCCGTTCCCCCTCTCTGGGACAGCCTCCATCCCCCAGAGTTCCCTGGTAGACTCTCCCAAGCCACATTTTCTTTTTCCCTTGTGCAGCCAGCGTTGGTTTCTGGCCCCATTAGAAAAATCCATCCTTCCTAGACCATCATGGAAATCATGTACAAGAGCCTGGGGTCGCACTTGGAAGTAATTTGGTCACCAGCAAATTGGCCCATTTTGTTGGGAAATTCAAAGACTTGCAGCACCGTGACTTGAACGAAGCCACAATTAGAGTGGCTTTCTTCCAGCACCGTGTGCAATCAGTTGCACCACGAAAATACACTGTTGCTGTCTGTGCACACAGTTTTAGCATTTCTGGTTTTCATGCCGTCTTACCTACGAGAAACTCCCAGCTGTTATAATTTGTCTCATCCCTCGCTGTCTTGTAGAACCAGCCTTTGTTCCTTTTTTTTCAGTGCCAGGGACTTGCTGCGTTTCACCTGATGTGATTTGTCCAGGCATTAATAATGCATCTTCAAGATGCAAGATGCATGAATTCCTTTAGTAACAGATCTGCTGGCAGAGGGCTGTTTTGTATTGAACGGCTTTGCTGAAAAATGGGAAGGCGAGGGGACAAAGGGTAGGTCATCAGTATCAGGAGTAAGAATTATTGGTTATTTCAGAACATCATTCCAACTGGCTTAGGGTAAAAGCATGCTGAGGACTTTGAATAATAGACCAACAATTTCTCTAAAACAAACAAACAAAAAAATTCTTGCCAAATCTGAAATTTGTCCCCAGAGGGGACAGTGAGTTGCATATGCAGATGATAGTTCATGAAGTCCAGGGCATCTGGCTATTCTCATGTCTCACTTGGTACACATCAAGGGAAATTTCCCATTCATAGGTCCTTACTCTCCCTTCAGACTTTGGGGCACACTCCAGCTGCCTCCTGAGTGGCTTCGATATGACTGTTGTTATTGTTACTCATATGAATTTTTTATCATCTTGCATTTGTAAAGAGCTTGTATTTTCAAGCTGCTTTATAATCATTAATAAGTTATTTCTCACAATTATCCTGAAAAGTAGGACAGGGTTACCATTAAGGGGAAATCAGTATAGATAGGTTACAACGCAAGGAGTTCACAGGGACTGTGCTTTCCAAAGTTGGAATAAGGACACATTTAGAGGGCCATCCCATCTTCTAAATCAAATAGCAACCTCTAGAATGGTAATGTGAACAATTTAAGGCAGAATGTGGGACTCAATGAGAAAAAAATGAGGAGCTTAGTGGGCATAGCCATAAACACTGCTGGGATATAACCTAGCTGCAGATGATCAGATTTTGAACTCAAGGCCAGCAATACCACCTGGCTCCAACATCTTAGATTTTTCTTCAGAAATAACAAATTTACTATATAATGTTGACATCAGAAAGTTCAGCCACAGACACAGTAGCATGTGCCGATGACCATTTAACTTTTGGTTTCTGAGGACTCCTGACAAGACTTGTCAATATACAATCAAATCACACTCTTCATACGGTCATTACACTGGGTTCACCTGCCTCCTTCTCCTAGTCTCACTACTGCCAACCACCCCCCCCCCCAAAAAAAAAACCTCATTTAATCAATAACATTTGCTTTCAGGGCAGCTCTCCTTTACTGCTGTTCCATCTCTGTCTGGGTTACCATAGCAACTATTCTCAGAGCAGTGTGATACCCAGTTTATACATTTCAGCCCTGTCACATGACTGACTACCTGCTTCTACTTTAATCATTGCTAGAGGGAACACTCAAAAGTGGCTGCTTCCTGCTTCCTGTTGCAGTCCACCAAACTGCCCTCATGTTTTATATTTCCTCCCACAACCTGGAAAACACGTGTTAATTGCGCTGACTTCCAAAGCAGAGAAGGGGGGCAGGCTACAGTGGTCCATGAGAGAACCCAAACTGCTGGAATTAACAGAGTCATCCAGGCCCTCACAGCCAAATTCCTCTTTTTCCCTATAGAGGTACTCTCAGATGTGGCAGCCCCCACTTTATCTTTTAGCCCTTAATTGTAGATTAAAAGATGTCCCTGACTTCATCCTAGCCTGAGATCCATCATCCAGCAGCCCTATGACCTCTGAGCATTCCTGTAGTCATTTCATGGGCCCCCTGCAAGGCAAGACCTGGAACTTGGGACTCTCAGGAGCCTCCCCCATTGCAGCTCTGAGGGGTCTGTTTAAATCACATTATAAACCTAATGAAACACAGCTAATGAAGCACAGATGTCCTATCAGATTTGGAGCTCTGACTCCCTATAGAAGCCTAGTAAAAATAAACGAAAGGAGGCTTGTATCCATGGAAATGGGCAGCTCACATGTTAATGCTTCCCCCTCACCCATTTATGAGTTCATTACCATCTCTAATTCCAGGGCTTCTGAAAGCATTTGTGGCTTCTGGGTCAGTCACTTCCTGGAAACTCAGGACGGGCTGGGCCCAAACGTCCTCAGCTTGGCCTCTTTGTTCAAAGACAGGGGAAAGTAAGTAGATACATCCTGTTTATGAACTGCACAAGCTCCTGGTTTATTTTTGTTTTTCTGTTTTATGATACAGAGGTGAATCTAGAGTCCTGTGTCCTCCTGGGGCCTAGAAACGGGTCTTTCACGGACCAGACTTCTGTGTCTGTTGACAGTAACACTCCTGAACACTCTAATTCAGTAACACTCCCGAATTAGATCAGGAGGGATCTGGACCAGAGAGCTCTTCTGTCACAGCATCGCTTACACCCAACAATCGTTCCTTTAGATTGAGACATTAAGATTCCCTCACCATAAGATGCTCTCAGTCCTTTCTACACTAACTACCATTATCTGTCAAGGTCATGAAGGAAAGTGACAAAAGGGGTAAATTATGTTGGGAAATAAGATAAGACTGAACCCAGAGTTTGAGGCACCCCTTGGGGTAACAGGTATAGACGGGTCACTTAGGGAAACCTGGCATGTACCGTGAGGACATCAGCTGCCCTGTGGTCAGGAAAATCCATGAGAAGAGGGGATGTGCTATAAAAAAGAAGAAAAGGAGTGTGAGTGTGGAACATCTTCAGAACCAAAACCTGCCTTGCTCACCAATTCAGCTCGATAAGAATAATTAAGTGACTTCTTTGGGGTATAGAACAAGGGATGACGGGCCACCTATACCTCGTTTCTTCTTTTAGTCTTTTGGTTATGAGTAGCATTCACCTTCTTTCTTAGTTATTTGCTTATAGAAAGTGACAGTTCACATTGGAGCCAAAGTGGTTCTCTCAGGGCCAGCCTTTGGGGACAACCCTCTACATATTTTATTTATTTATTTTAAATTTTATTTTTCAATTACAATTTACATTCAATATTATTTTGTATTAGTTTCAGGCATACAGCATAGAGGTTAGACTTTACAAAGTGGTTCCTCCGATATTTCAAGCACCCACCTGGCACCATACATAGTTATTACAAGATTACTGACTATATTCCATATGCTGTACTCTACATCCCCAAGACTTTTTTGCCTACCAATTTGAAGTTCTTCAAAAATTTTATTTTTTAGATTATAATTTTAAATTCTTAAATTCTCAAAGATGTCTCCTAAAGGAAAGAGTACATGTTCTCAATTCACACTTGATCTTAACAAAAAGGCTGAGAAGCAGTATGTTCTCAAGTTAAAAGTATCTGAGTAGCAATAATACTTTGCATTAAAGTGCCCCATTAGACACTGATTGTAGGTCTCAGTTACTTCATCTGTCTTGGAAACTGGAAGGAGAGACATTACAGGTAAGGAAACTTAGGCACAGTGTACTAGAACTTCCTGGGGCCATGCATTAGTTGTGAGCAGTAGAACTAAGGCTCCTCACAATACATTTCAGACCCCAAGTAGGAAAGCATTACAAGCCCTAAACACTTTTTCAAAACAATCAATTTTGTCCATCGTAATAGCTGAAAAATGAATGCTTCACAAAAATGGTCCAAGAAATTAAAGCTTAGGCTTGTGATTATTACAGTGATTTGTCAGCGGTAGTGTGATTTTTGGAAGAGTACCAGCTGTATTAACAAGAGGATAAGAGTGCCGTTCATTTTTCATTTGCTTAATATAGATATCCTTGCCTCGCCAAAGCAAGAGCTAAAGAGGAGTGATAAAGCATCAGTGATGCAGCAACATAAGCAACTTCACAGAAAATGATTTAAGCCTTTCAGAGCTAACTAACATGAGAGATTTTTATCACTGATTTACTAGGAGAGCTGTCTGAACTGTCAGAAATAGAAACAACCCTGAGCAAAAAAAAAAAAGATAAGGGAAAGTTATGTGGGTAGCTGGGACTGTGTACCTACTCTCTACCATCTGGCTCAGGACCTCTGAGGGGTGAGATGTGTCACAAAAACTAAGCACAGTGACCTGTATGCTGATGGGGAAAGTGTTGAAAGAGTGATCTGCTTATAATGACGACACGTGAGATGTGAGATATGGATGAGCAACTGTTGCCTCAGTGCTTTCTTCAAGTTAAGACAAAGTCGCTAGATTTGAGGCATAAACTCATTTACTAGGAAAAGCTGGCTAAGCAGCTCCTAACATTCATTGGCAGCACTATTTTTCCTTGCTAGCCAGCTACCTTGTCTTCTTCCTTGGCGTTGTCTTCAGCCCACCCGCCATCACACTCGGCAATGCATTCTGGCTGAACTCATAGAACGTCTTCAGTACTTACGGTGCTTAAACAAGTCAATTTTCCCTCCACAATTTCAAAGACGAAATAAAGACCAGAAGTGTCAGAATTCTTTTCAAGTACCTATAAGTAACTATTGACACTTTCAATTGAGAGATTTCCAATACTTGACAGAGTGGATGCTTTGAAGTGAAGGAGATGGGAATTTTAACTTTCAGAGGTCTCAGTTAACTTTGGCTATCCCCTACCCCCTCAACCAGAGGACAGGGGTGTGACAAAAAGGAGACAGTCCAAGTTAAAGTAGAAACCCACTGCCTTGTGTTACCATCACCACTCTCTCCTAAGTTAACAACAATTGCAAAGACATCTTCTTGGGAAAAGTCTACAAAGAAGGTAATATGTGGCATTGCGGAATGAAGTCCTCGGGAAAACAGCTTAAGCTAATAACTCTGCATCTTAACATAAACAGAGGAGTGCTATTCCATTCTACACAGAAAGTATGTTTCAAAGCACTTTAACATCTCTTTGCTCATGTGTGTCTTCAGGATCCTACAGGGGAAAGAACACATTTCACAGATGAGCTACCAGAGCTGAGCACCACTTGACGGCCCCACAGAAAGCTGGGCCCAGGTTCGGACTAGAGCCCAGCTCTGTCATTGCCTGTCCTCTGCTCTCCACTCTGCGCTGCCACTTTTTTCTAAAATTGAGTACTCAAAAAATAAATCAGTTTTATACTTTGACTTGGTGTCCCTACTTCTTCAGGAAAAGCACAACTAATATGTAATAAAGTGACAAAAACAGCAGATTCTATAAAACCATATCTTGAAAATGTAGTGCTTCATTCTTGGATTTAGAAATAAAGCTATCTCTTGCTCTACTTGAGAAGTATAAATACATTTTTACAATCATATAATTTTAATAATAATGAACAATTTAGTTCAAGTCACTGTATCACCAAATATGTCCTGGGCTAGCGAGTCTGATACTTAATCTCTAGGTATCAATTTTCTCCTTTGTAAAATAAGGGGATTAAACCAATTTATTTATGCTACCTTTCTTTACATCTAGATTTCATGGATCTAAAATCTACCTTTAAGGATACTAAGCTGTCTTCACAAACACTCTATCCTGCTAATCCTGCCCCACTTTCCCCACTAGGAAACGACAAGCAGTGCTTTCTCCTCTGCTCCCGCTCAAGTGCTCCTCACAGAATGAGGAAGAGCGGTTAGGTATAAGCAGAGGCTCTGCAGTACTTACCTATTCTGAAGACCCTGAGGCCCCAAAGGGAAACCAGTCAGGGCAGGACTGCAGAAGAACAGGTGCCTGAAAATGAGTGGAAATCTGCCCAGCCAGCTTCCCTCCTTCAGAGCATCACTGTGCCCTTTCCCAAGGAGTCCACAAGCTCTTCCCTGTCAGCAGCCAGGTAATCTCTGGCTGCTCTGCAAGAACCCTGCTGTTCAGCTGGACAAAAGACAGTAAACAGAAAGAGGATCTGCTTAGCTCTTCCCCAGGAAGAAAACTTATGAGACACAGCCCAGAAATAAATTATGCCCACCACCTACATTTCATAAGAAAGATGAGGGAACTAATGAGTTAGGCATCAAAGATCACTTGAACTCCTGAACCTCCAAAAGTCCTATCTGATAGTCTGGTGGTGATGGTGATGATGATGATGATGACTGATGATGATGATAGTGTTGTTAGCGTAAGTCAATCAATATATCAATATTCATATAACTAATCTAGACGTTTTATTAAGCAAAATTACTAAAATATATTTGGCAAAACTTATACGTCCACCCTTATGGTTGTCTTGATAAATCTACTCTGAGCCACTAGCTTGAGAATGGTGATACACGTTGATAAGGTGTACTATCTTGCTCAATTCTTTCATGTATTAATTTATCCAATGAATCAGTTTATTGCCTTCTGTATGCCAGGCACTGTGTTAAGGATGAGAGAAGGAAAGCCAAAAAGGGCACGGTGCCAGCCCTCAGAGTCCATACCAACTAGGAGAACGACCGACACCAACAGCAATGTAAGTGCTACGATGGAAATACTACAAAGCACAGCAACAGCCCAGGAGGGGAGAACTTGAACAGAGATTCACTTGAGAGAAATAAACAAAAAACAAGTTACCATTTAAAAAATAAAATGACTTTAACCTTTTCACAGTAAATGATTTAAAGAAAAGAGAAATATAATTATGAGGAAAAGAGCCTTAAAATAACATGGACGTGGAAACATTCAGGTGTCATCGTCTGGCATCTTTAGAGGGCAGGTGCACATTAGATGTGCTTTAACGTAGGATTGAGATACTGAGAGAAGTTGAGTTATAGTAATTTTGATTTCATTTATACAGGAATATCCTTACCTTTCTATAAGGCACTTACCTCTTGGTGAGAGTTGAAAATTGGCAGGCCCTGACCGGGTTGGTTGGGCATTGCTCCACAAGGCGAAAGGTCTCCAGTTTGATCCCCAGTCAGGACACATGCCTGGGGTGCAGGTTCAATCCCTGGTTGGGGCGTGTGCAACAGGCAACCAATCAATGTTTCTCTCACATCACTGTTTCTCTCCCTCCCTTCCCCTCTGTCTAAAAGTTAATAAATAAAATCTTTTTAAAAAAGAAAAGAAAACTGGCAGAACATTTAAAGCTCTTTATAATGCATTCCATCACCTTTGAGTAGTCTGCTTCTGTGGTAGGGGGTAGAGTGTGCCATCAAATAGACTCAGCAAAGGAAAATAAATGTGCTGATATCTCCAGGACTGTTTTTATGGCCAAACTTGTACAACCAGACTTACTCACATAATTGACGCTGCCTCACCCAGACTCTCTGCCCCATCCTCGACATTGGCATGGTGGTAATGACGTCTGAGTACTGCACTGTCATTGCTTGAACTGGCACAGGATTGCTGACAGTATGTTGCGAAAGCTTTGCTGTTAAGGCTTTACCCATCATTCCACCTCAGTCCTGAGGCCATGAAGGTGCCCACCATAACCATCCTTTCCCAATGCTGATCATTCACTGCCCTTTATTCTTGCCAAATATGTCCACTCTTTGTCCCAAAAGGCAAGTCGTCCAGCCAGCAAACGTTTCTACTGAGGTCTGGAAATGTGCACCTTCTTTTGTTTTTGTTTTGTTTTGCTTTGCTTTAGCATTCTCCCTCACCTAGCTCTTCTCTCCTTTTGCATCCATTTTCCTTACACTTCACCCTTCTCTCCTTCCTCCCTCTTGCTCCCCACATCACTGTACTGAAAAGCACATTCTTTGCAGACCTGTTCACCATTCTTTATATGAACACAGCATCTACTTCCCTGCACATGTTGCCTTTTGTAAGTAAGGAAGAGGATTCCTTTAAATAAACCATAATGAATCTAAAAATCTATTTATACATAGCCAAAACAAGTTACCATATTTTGCCCTGTATTTTTGCCCAAATTTTTCAGGAAAAAATAAGGATGCCCATAATACATGGGTAGTAGCTGAAATACCTTGTGTCTGTTCTTGTGTTTTGTAATTATTTGTTACATAAAATTTCTTGTGCCATAATATATTCAAAAACAAATGCTAAAATTCCCTTATAATACAAAAAACAAGTATCTAAATATAAATAAATAAAATATTAAATTAAAAAATTAAAACAGAAAATTTTTTTCCTGAAAGTTAGGGCCAAAATTGTAGGTGCACATTATACATAGCAAAATATGGCAAGTAAGGAGCAAAATCAAACCCCTTCCATTTAAGTCAAGGTCAGGACAAGAAATTCTGCCATCATTTATGACCATCAGACACATGGTCCTGGCCAATACAAGAAGTACAGAAAAGAAAATGAGAT
>VMDR010029449.1:0-12738 GCA_007922815.1 Macrotus californicus | reverse complement strand
CATCTATGCTGGGGTTTTTGAGAACACTTAAAAAATCTTTGGTAGAAATCAAAGGGGTAAGAGTTTTCATGAAATTTGTACATTCTGATAATTATTAACAGAAAAATTAATTCTTGCTTTACCCCCTCCCTACTCAGAACACATAAAGTCGAAATGC
The DNA here is from genome assembly GCA_007922815.1 of Macrotus californicus. NCBI lineage: Eukaryota > Metazoa > Chordata > Mammalia > Chiroptera > Phyllostomidae > Macrotus > Macrotus californicus. The sequence goes on along the minus strand of VMDR010029449.1, from coordinate 12,581 downwards.
CTGTCTGTTGACTCCTTTTATGTTTTCTACCAAATGAGACAACTGTAGCATCCCCACCATCTCTGCCATCCCCTTGGTTCCTGTGCATCCGTCCATAGCATCCCCTCTAGCATAGGTATAAATCCTGGAGAGACACCTTATGAAATTTACCTGAGAATAGCTGGAAATTATCCAGGCTTAAGAAAAGAAAGTCCCTTCAGAATGAAAAGAAGAAAAAATCTCCAATGCACTATCCTTCCTTAAGTACATCCACTCTCGAAGTCCTCTCTATCAGCTCACTTTGCTCCTCTGCTTTTTTCTTGCAGCTGTTCAAGATTTACCAAATCCCTGTTTGGCACTGGTCTCTGTTGACCCCTGCTAAAATAAATAAATAAATAACCCCTCCCCCAAACTACAGGTATTAGAATGCCCCGTTATGGCCATAGCAAGGGAACTGGGTGCCTCCGGGCAAATCACTGCACCTATCTGAGCACACTTCCCCATTTGGAGAATGCACTAAATGATTTCCAAAGTATTTTCAAATATGACAATTATATTAGTTTCCTAGGGCTGCCATGAGCAAGTACCACAAACGCAGTGGCTTAAAACAACAGAAGTGTATTGTCCTAGTTCTGGAGGCCGGAAGTCTGAAATCACAGCATTTGCAGGGCTCTTAGCCCTCTGAAGCCTGTAGGAAGGATCCTTCCTTGCCTCTCCAGATTTCTGGTGTTCGCTGGCAATCCTCGGTGTGCCTTGGCTTGTAGCCGCATCACTGCAACATCTGCCTTCATTTTCACATAGTTGTCTTCCCTCTGTGTCTCTCTCTTCTTCTTATAAGGACACCAGCCATATTGGGTTCAGGGTCCATCCTACCCTAGTCTGACTTCATCTTAACTAAGTACATCTGCAACAGCCCAATTTGCAAACGAGATCACACCAGGAGGTTAGAACTTCAACATAACATTTGGTGGAGTGGGGTGGGGATAGCATGCAGTTCAATCCATAACAACAACCATGGCTTTTCTTTAGAAATCACTCAGATTTCCATGAAACTTGAAAATGCCCTTGTGAATGGGAAAGTCATTTATGATTGTTGTACAAATAAAGGCAATTTCCCTCTCAGCTATTAATAAAGCTGTTATAGTCATGTGGCCAGCTTTCCGCTGTCATTATCCTTGAACTTAAAGCCATAATAATATCCATCATTTCCAGTGAGTACAAAAGAAGGTCACACAATTGTGTTCTCTTCCTTTCCGCCCTTGAGTGTTTTCAGGGAATGGGGGATTGGTAAAGCCCCGTGTGTCAGCAACCACGCTGTTGTTTTGCAGGAACAAGGCAAGGAATAGCTGTGTTTTGAAACTGAAGGGGACATCTCAGGACTTCCTGTGCCAATGACCCCAAATGGAAAATGGTCTTTATATATGTCCCTCCAGTGTGCAAAGGGAAGAGACTAGATTTAAAATTCTTGAAATATTAACAAAAACAAAACCCCACTTATGATAGCAGAATATTGCCATCGGGACACTATTGATTATCAGAGCCTTATTTTCTGGTGAAAAACGCATTTCTAAGAGTAGGGAGAAAAGACTCCTTTGCTTTATCTTCCCAATATCCTTCCCCTTTGACATTATACCTGCACTATTTTAGGGATAATTTCATAGTTATGTCAGCAACGATGACACCAGAAGCTCAGAGATGACAGAGAGTAATGTCTGGGCTGGCAAGAAGCACCAGAATCCTCAGGCTCACTGTTGACTTTTCCATCTCCTACCCAACCATTCAGCAACCACTCTTTTTTAAAAGATTTTGTTTAGTTTTAGAGAGAGAAGAAAGGAGGGAGAGAAACATCAATGCATGGTTACCTGTCGCACACCCCCCCTGCCCCCCGGGGACTTGACCTGCAACCCAGGCATGTGCCCTGACTGGGAATTGAACCAGCAACTCTTTGGTTCACAGGCTGGAGCTCAATCTACTAAGCTACACCAACCAGGGCTCAGCAAGCACTCTTGATTTGACTTCCTAAATTTCTCTCACATCCACCCTCCATCTCCATTATCAAAACCTCTTGTCCAAACTAGCAGCATCTCTCACTGGCTTCCTGGCATCCACTCCAGTCCCTCCAATTCCGTTCTAGCAGCCAGAGTGATTCTTATAAAAGACGTGCCTTCTGAATTCACTTTAAAATCTTAACTCCAGAACGAGGCTCACGGGGCCCTCGATGACCTCCCATTTGCCTGTCCTCCAGCCTCCACTCTAAGCACCTCCAGGAAGAGCCTTTAGTTCATGCCAAGAACATACCAAACTCTCACCTCAGTGCCCACACACATGGTACTGCCCTGAGGCACCTCTTCCTCCAGACTTCACTTAGCCCATTACTGCTCATCCTTCAGGGAGAAATTAAATGTCATTTCAAGAGGCTTTCCCCTAACCACTAAATCTTACTTAGATGGTCCCTCACCATCTCAGCATTTATCACGAGTTTTGTTGGGTAAGTGATACAGAAATGGATAGAGGGGTATTAACACATGGATCTTCCATTAGACTATAGGCTCCAGAAATGAGGGAAGGTGCCTTTTTCTCCATCACTCTGTCCCCAATATTCTTTACCGTGCCTGCTACACAATAAACATGCTCAATAAATAGTTTGCAAGCGAGTGAAGGAAGGTTCAGATAAACCCCAGCTGTACGCTAAGACAGATGCCGTGTACGCAGGAGGGTGCACTGCGACATGTCACACTGCAGCACCCGTGCATGATGGCAGGACTTTTTCTATCACCTGTCCTCCATCAATGGCAAGAAGTACTTACGGAACACATACTTTCTGCTCTCAAGGATCTAATTGTTTTGAAATGGATTGGATTGATTGACCTTGTTCCTATGTTCCATTTCCCATTTAATGTCAAACCCATTACTGGAAGAGGATCAAAATCTATCCCAGGATCCATATAAAATTTATGAGTTTTATTTCTGTTCAAAACACTAAAAATTCTGCCCAACATTATTCATTTTTCTGGGTCTTTTTCTTCTTAGTAGATTTGAAAAAGTTCCCCTTTCCCACTCCTAGGAGCAAGCATGCAGTTGTCTCTTGGATGCTGTAGAGCGCCAATAACCTTGGATGCCACAGTGCTGATACCATGAGGGTTCCATTCTAAGCCTGGGCAAGAATGATTTGCACTTTTATCTGAGTGTTGGTCTTTGGTTCTGAGCAAGTGTGGCACAAATGAAGAAGAAGGGAAGGGAAGATGTCATGAAATAGAAGTGAGTTGAGAACTACTGTGTAGAGATCATGGGATGGTCCATAAACAAATATATAAAAGCCATGAGTCTGAATTCAGGCTCACAGAACGCAGTCCCTGGCTGGGTCAGCACTGGATAATTTTGCAGGGGTGTCCAACCCGTGACCCGTGGGCCACATGTGTCCCAGGATGACTGTGAATGTGGCCCAACACAAAATCGTCAATTTACTTAAAACATGATGAGATTTTTGTGTGGTTACGTGTCGCAATGTATTTAGTGTGTGGCCTAAGACAACTCTTCTGCTTCCAATGTGGCCCAGAAATGCCAAAAGGTTGGACCCCCCTGCGTTCTTTGGCACCATTCAAAGCACAATTTCCATGTCATGTTAGTAAGTACTCCACCAGAAATGCTCCTGAGGTCAAATAGCTTTAGGAACTGCTTGGTTATTACAGTGTTTTCAATATGCATTGTGATCCCCAAAAGGGAGCTGTATTACACTGTGTCCCAAACTTATCTGATCACAGATTATTATTTATTTTTTTGGAAGGCATCTTCTCTCTCTCTTTGGGAATGCTGATTTGAAGGCCTGATAGAGATTCACCCAACGTGGCAAATCCCTGGAATGTTTTCAGGTGTATGGTGACAGTCACTATTCTGATACGGACTGTTCTATTGTAAAAGCAGGAAAGAACAATAATCCAGGCCATGTGCCTTGAGGCCTTTAGAACTAGCTGATTAGCTACTTATGTGGGTCCTACTAGGTCTCCAGAGAGCACATTATTGCTTCTAAAGAGAAAAGTGACAACAAAGCCGATTATAATCCAGAAGAAGTAAATAATGAAACTGTAAAAATGATAGATTCTTCTCTGGTATAGGGCAAAGAGGTTAATATTCATTTCTAAAGTATCGTTAGCCATATAAAGGATATGTTTAGTACTTGACATAAACTAGAAACAGACATTATACTTCCGCTGATTGAGCTATCCTTTGCTGTGGCTGAATGAACTCTCTAGGAACCTATTGTTCTTTCAAAGATGTTAAATCCAGTGGAATTGACTAAGGCAATTAGTCTCTGATCTTAAAAGAATTTCCACCTTTGAATCAGCAAACCAGACCCAATCCAGGTCGTATACTACTGAGATATTATTTACATTGGAAACCAATAGGAACTGTGTATATGTAGGGATAATGTATACATATACATGCATGTGGCAAAGTATCTATATATAGTTCAAGATGGCGATTACTGACTGATTAGGTGCTAACAAATTCAGTGGATAAAATTTAAAATAAAAAATTAGGAGGAAAAGGAAAGCTTGATGCAGCAATTTCTCTATTTTTGTTTAAATATTTTTCTGCCCTCCATTTGACAATTGCAGAGTCACCAAAAAGCATGACCTCATCATAAAAAAAACATACACACACAAAAGACAAAACCCTGAAGTTTCCCTGAGAGGCATTTTTCTTCCTGGTTCAGCACATATGCTAAAAAAGTTGCAAAAGGTGAGCAGGTTTTAGCTGCAGAGGGTGGTGGGAAAGAGAAGAGAAGAACGCGCTGGGCAGTACGGGGGGTGAGTGTGCAGGCGAGAGAAGCAATGAGGCTGGGAGAGTAGGGAAAAGCCACCATTTGGAGGCTGTTGAGGGAAGGAACACAACCGTTTACAGGTGACAAGGCAGGTTCTGAAAGGTTAAAGCGCTCACCTCTGCTGACATAGCTTTGTGTCCTGGTGAGGACTTGTACCCAACTCATATTTGGTTCCAAACTCATATAGTGAGGATTTGTACCCAACTCGCAGTTGCTTTTCCATTTCCATCTCTGTCTCCTGTCCTGTTGTTGCGAAGTTCAAATCAGATATTAGAGTAGAAATCACAATACCAATGAAAAGAATGAGTAGAGTAAATGCCCTTCCGGAATCCTTCAATGATAAAAAGCCCACGTTTCTAGGCAGTGAGTGGTTCTCAAACTTTAGCATGTATCACCTGAAGGGTTTACTAAAACACAGCTTGGGACAGCCCTGAGAATCTGCATCGCTAAATGAGTTCCCAGGTGACACTGATGTGGCTGGTTGGGAGCACATTTTCAGGTATGTACCCTAGCCGGGAATCGAACAGGCAACTTTTCGGCTCCCAGGCTAGCACTCACCCACTGAGCCACACCAGCCAGAGCTCTTTGCTCTGTCTTGATCATAGTAGGTTTATGTTCCTCCCCAACAAGATTGTAAATTCCTTGATGGCAGGGGCCACAATTTATTCTTGCCTGTAGTCCTCACAGTGCCAAACACAGTGCATCTTAGGAAGTGTTTAAGAAATGTTTGTGCAATAAAATTCCGGAAAGTGATTTAAGAAATATGTTCATTATATAAATAGTACACATATTAGCCTTTCTAGAGACTTCTATGGTTTGTTCACTGACAGCAATATCTTAAGACCAAATGAATGTCTTCCCAATGATATCCATCGGAGCAACGTTGAGGGAATATCGTCTGGACAAACACGTACTGAATGGCACTTAAACCACACGAGGTGGGCCTCTCCTAGCCTTGCTGTTCCTCCAGCTCCCAGGGACAGCTTTGCTCATACCCTTCCGGCTTCCAGGGGCCAGAAGTTTTAAAGTTGGACTGATCTGAACACATGATCATCATTTTGTGATCGTGGAATATGAAACATTGCAAAAGGAAGGCTCATTGAAGAATCACATGACATTGTCCAAAGACAAAGTACTAGATGAGCACCTCTCTCTATTGTCATTACCCAATTTGATCATTTTAAGGGGAACATTCTTCCTGCCTCCAGTACTATTAGGGTAATAGGGAGCAACAGCTTGAGATGGGTCCAGGTGCGGTTTACCACCACCAGAGGGTGCTTAAAACGCTTTCTCAAGCGTCAACACCAATTACTGCAGGTAGATGGCAGCAACAGTCTACCTAAGGCTTTGGTTTTAACCACCAGAAGGGCGGGGGTGAGCGGGAAGGCTTCCCCTTTGTTTGCTCTGAAACCTGGCGTCTCTACGGCCAGTGGACTGAAAGCCTCCTCCAACCAATACAACAGCCTCGGAGCAAACGTGTGGAAAATACGACTTGATGAAAAGCTGAATCCAGTGCCAGTCGGAGAGTGGGCTCTGCCTCGTAAAAAGAGCAGTTTGGGCAGGGGAACCTAACCCTAGGCAGTTTGTCCAGCAATTTCTAGGCTTAATCCATTTAGACACGAACCTGTAAACTCAAGTGGAAGTTTTTTATTGGCTCCTGGTGATGTCACGCGAGGCTGGGAGAACTGGTTTTCTATGTGTGGGGCTTCTTTATTCCCTGAAACATCTTCTAGAAAACAAGCCCTGAGGCCTTTCACCCCGGCAGAGCCAGAGCCTCCGGTTGTAACCGGATACTAAGCCTTTCCCAAACAGACTCTTTATAAACAACAACCCGTCACCCCAAGAAGTAGAAACACAAAGTGGGCACAAGGACATCAAACTCTGCAGCAGAAATCACCTGAGAGTTTCAACCTGCACTCACAGACGCCAGGCCCCACCCCAGAGATTCTGATTCACTGGTTTGGATGCAGCCCGGGCAGCTGGAGATTTTGAAAGAGCCCCACGCGATTCCAACGTGCAGCCAAGACTGGGAACCATTGTTAGAAACCCAGCCTTTGCTCCTGTGTGAAGTAAATTCTCACGTCCACTAACTACAGGCACGCCTCATTTTATTGTGCCTCGCTATAGTATGCTGCGTAGGTATTGTGGTCCCCACCCCCCCCCCCACCAAACTGAAGGCATGACCCTCCCCTCCAGCAAAATCATTACGGCTTGTTTTATTGCAATACTTGCTTTATTAAGGTGGTCTAGAACCGAACCCGCTCTGAGGTATGCCTGTAGTTTAGATTCCTTATGCCTATGGCAAATTTAAAATAAAACCCAACAGTAAGGAAAAGTTAGCACAGGGTCAGAGGATTAGGAACCTGATTAAAATTGAATATAAAGCAAAGTCAGGCTTTGGCTGGTGTGGCTCAGTTGGTGAGGTGTCGTCCTGTAGACGGAAAGGTCGCTGGTCCGATTTCCAGAAAGGGCACATGCTCGGGTTGTGAGCCGGTGTCGGGTTAGGGGCGCATGAGAGGCAACAGAATAGAATACTATTTCTCTTGCACACAAATGTTTGTCTCCCTCTCTCACTCCCTTCCCCTCTGTCTAAAAATAAATAAATATAATCTTTTTTAAAAAGCAAATTCAGGGGTTTTTCCTCACCCTTTTGAATTGCTACCATTCAGTTTTCCCAAAGAATACCAGCCTGCTATTTAATTTACTTTATACATTTCTGAATGAAGCAATTTCCGAAGTGCTGACCTTCAAATACTTCCGGGTTGTGTAAAATGAAGCCGTATGGGACTTTGAGTGACCTGGCGATTTGTTGGCATCAAATCCCTTTAAACCTCTGTTGTTGACAGTGGAGAATCAACTGTTTTCTTATGCTGCCTAACCTCTGGACTGGAAGGCTTCCAACACAATTTAGGTCAAGTCTGTTCAAAGGCTAATATAACGGAGCCACCAGTGGAGGCTGTGACTTCAGGGAGCCCTATGAAACCTCATTTCCACAGCCAAAAAATGGCCATCTACCACTTTAGGATGATGGTTACATTTCTGAACATGCTGTAAGTCCCACAGTTCCTGTGGACAGTCGGTTAGCCTAACCAGCTCTCAGGGTAGGCAGAGTAGGAGGGGCATAGCGTGGCTGTGGCGGTGTGGTAGAAGCAACAATACCTCGGAGCCTATGTGACAAGTTGGCCTCACCACTCTCTCCCAGTCGTGTCATCTTAGGCATGCTGATCACCATCTCTGAGCTTCAGGTTGCTCCTCTCTACTATAACGGAATAATAACCATTTCAGGTGTTGTTTCTTAAGTAAATAGGATCAAATTATGATGTGCTGGTAAACGTTTAACAACTAGGGTATTTTTGGGGGGAGGGAACGCCTCCATTTGTAGTGTTTGCCAATTCCCGTGGTATAAATACTCCAACTACTGCTGATCCCTATGTGGCGTCACTGACTGTGGCATTGGGAAGAGATGTGCACCACCTGGGTTACAACATCCTATAGTGATATTCCCTCCCAACAGTATAGCAGATACTCAGAAAAGATTACACTCACATGGTCCTTTCTCCTAGTAGGAACATTTATGTTGGCAGTGGGGTTTACCATTTTTAAAGCATTTAACCTACACGATCTCATTCGAGTTCTGGTGCAACACTGTGAAATGAGCAGGGTGGGTATTATTTCTGTTTTACAGATGAGAAGCCTACGGCTCAGACAGACTGGAACAAATTACTCAAGACCATGGAGTGAGCAATCTGTAAAATGAGTGTCATCAGCAGAAAAATCCCGCCCCCCAAGGAGGTTCACATCCTCACCCCTGAAACCTGCAGCTATGTAGCTGACACAGCAGAAAGGTGGGAATTAAAGCTGCTAGTCAGGTGACCTTAAGTTAGGCAGATCACTGAATCATCCAGGTGGGACCAATGTAACCACAAGGGTCCTTCCAAGTGAACGAGACAGAGAAGAGAACCAGAGGGAAATGTATCCACCTACCATGGCTGGCTTTACAGATGCAGTAACAAGCCAAGGAACGCAGGAGGCTTCTAGAAACAGCAAAAAGCAAGAAAGCAGACCCTTCCCTAGAGCCTCTGGAAGGGGACGCAGCCCTCCACTACCTTGATTTTGACCCTGTGAAACTTCTAACGTCCAAAACTGTAAGATAACATACCGATGTCCCTTAAGTTGCTACATTTGTGTAATTGCTACAGCAGGGATAGGAAAGTAATACGAGGTTGGGCCTCCTCATTCCTCAAGTCTCAGCTCAAATTCTACCTCCTGGGGGAGCCTTTGTTTTTTTTCTTGCCCTTTCTCGAGGCCTTTGCTTTCTCCCCTGCGTGGCCATAAAACCTGGCTTTTCGGTTTTATTTACCAATGCTTGTCATTCTTGGCGTTCCTGTCCACTTTCTCCCAAGTTCCTAAGGACAAGGTAGTATTTCATCACTTCTGCATCATTTCCTGCCAGCATGGGTCCTACCCGAGACCAAAGCATGATAACTAGATTGAGAATGTATGAAGCAACCAAGGAATGAAGGCCAGAGCTCTGACATTAGCCACAGCACTGCGCCTCATCACCACCTGAACTTGTGCTGCTGGGCTGCAGAGAATCATCAGTGCTGCAGGACAGTGAAAAGCATGTCTCTGTAGGCCGGAGTTACCCAGCCCCCGCTTACTGCAATGCGGTCTGTCTTTCATGCCCCTGGCCCCCAGAAGGAGCCTTCCCCCCAGACCAGCCCCTTTTACAGAGGAAGGAGAGTTCTGGCTCAAGATGGAAGAGAAACAGGCATGATGAATGGGTTCCAGGAGCCCCAGACTCCAACGCTGCCATCTTTTTTTCAGCAAAGCTCGTAATTGGATTTGGGCCTTTAGGCCAGTCACTTCGTTACTCTGTCCTCATTTATCAAATGTAAGGAATCCCAGCTCTGTGCTCTGCTTACTTTCAAGGCTTCTGAAAAGGAAAAGGAAGATGCATGCACGGGCCTGGGCTACTGACACGTAGCTAACACAGTGAGAGCAGATGTGACCACGTGATAAGAACAGCAAGGGCTACGTAGGAAAGTTCACATTCTCATGGGAAGTGAAAGTGAACCGCGTCACTTTCTATCATGTGACAGTCGTGGGGCCCTGAGAAAATTACTGAGGCTCTGTTTCCTCTGTGTGAGATAGGGACAATAACCCTTCTACTTACTGATCACTTCCAGCGTGTCTGGCCCATTCCAAGCCCTACCCCATTGTTCTTATTTTACAGGTAGACAGCTTGTCAGTGTCAGAATTGGGACTGGCTACAGAATTTGCAAACCCAGTGCTCTCCTTCAAAAAGGACTAGAATTCCACCAAAGGGCTCCCAGTTCGATTCCCAGTCAGGGCACATGCCTGGGTTGTGGGCCAGGTCCCCAGTGGGGCCGGGTGGGGGGGAGTGAGAGGCAACCACACATGGATATCTCTGTCCCTCTCTTTCTCCTTCCCTTCCCCTCTCTCTAAAAATAAGTAAATAAAATCTTTTTTAAAAGATGCAAAAAGCCTAGAACTCTGAGGTGGTGGCAGCAGAGCATTAAACACGCACAGGGCTCCCCCCACCCCGAACGCGGCCCCTATGTGACTGCACAGGTTGCACACCCCTGAGGCCAGTCCTGGGCGGGCTGATGCCAGAGCCTTCTATCTTAAGATCTGTGCTAGGATGTCTGTCTCCTAAGGTTGGTGTAAGGTTGGAAGTGAGATGGCTGCATTCTTAGCAGAGGGAACAGCTGGAATGGTATGGAAGCGGAGGCATGGAGAGGAATATGCATAAAGAATGATAAACCCTTGTGGCTGCAGCTTTGGTTACTCGGAGGAAGATGTGAGCTGCTGGATAGTACTGGTTCCAAACTGCGGTGCTGGGAAGGCCAACCAGAGGCCCTTGTACTTTCTGCTGCTGCTGCTGGTGGGGAGAGCTGGAAGGTTTAGAAGCTCGAGGTGATGAGGAAACAGGCCAGGGAACTGACTCTAGGGGGCAGTGTGGAGCCAGGCAGACAAGGGCAAGCCCACCAGCTAGAGGGGGCACTGCAGGGGCCCAGCGATGAGGGGCTCCTGGAGGGAGGCAGGGGAAAAGGGCAGAAGGAGATGACTGCTAAGTCAGTCCAAGTGAGGCGGAGTTACAGTGTGGATGTAGGGGAGGGGAAAAAGGAAAAGCTTCTGATGCCCGGTGGCCTGGCCTTTTGTTTGGGGGACACCTGGCCTGTCTTGTGGTGTTATCACAAAGCATGCATTTGGGCACGCAGCAAACAGGATACGTTTCTTCAGGAAGTAGAAACTCTTTGAGAGAAAAATATGATTTAATCTCAAAAAAACAGCTGTTACTGGCTGTAAACTCAGTCACTTCTCAGTTTGGGCCTTCCCCCGCCCCAAATGTTCACTTTCAATTTTTAGAGGTATTATTGGTTCGTTGGTTATATTCCTTGCATTACTATCATATAATAATAATTGTAAAATTTCAGAGAAAATAAACTATGCGCTTAAAACAAAACAAAACAACAACAACAAAAAATAATCTCCCAAATCTCTCCCAGGTTCTTCTCACAAACTTGGTAGTTGCCCGAGGACTGGGGCACCTCAAGCCTGATTGCCTGGGTTCAAATCTGCTGACACCATGGTGGTGAGGTTGGGTTAAGCCTTGCTCCTGTTCTGGAGGCCTAGAAAGGACTTGTGGGCTCTTCCTTCCATATAGGCTGCTGATATGCAGAGTCTGTCTCTGATGGGAAAGCGGGGTTGAGCAAAGCCACAGGACAGAGGGTAGGCAGACCCACATTCGCACCTGTTTTGGAAGAGGAGCTCTCTGGAATAATAAGTCTCCCTGCTTTTCATAACTCAGGGCTGGGACCCGGCTGTCCCAGTATAGCCCTTGGGTGAGCACTCAGCTAGCATCGCTGATGTACGGCTCATGTTGCTCTGCACTGGCCAAGGCCCCCACTGAGGAGACCCACCCAGTCTGGGAGAGAAGACAGGGAACAAACATGTCGAACTTCAGGGACAAATGTCAATGACAGAAAGTCTTTCTGCGGTGTGGGGCTCTGAGAACCAGATTCTGCCTCAGGAGGTCAACAAAAGTGGCACACAATAGGCCACCATTTCAGTAAAATCTGTAAACTAGCTGAGAGACAAGGAACGTTCTGGAGTGATGGAAATATCCTGTATCTCATTTGGGGTGGTGGTCACACTGGTATACATGGTGGTCAACAATCATGGAATGTAAGTTAAAATGAATGCATTTTATTTTATGGAAATTAAACATCAGTCCAGGTGACGGTAAAGACAGTGTACCAGGGCAGGCACCGTGTTTTTAGGTTAGCACACTGGCACGAAGCGGACTCTCAGTAATTCGCTGCTGAACGAAACCGAAACTGCGAGGGTACAGAGGGCTGAGAATGCTGATGCTTTATGTGTCCCCAGGAGCCTCGCTTTGCTCCTGGCTCTTAATCCTGCCTTTGTGTGGCCATAAGAAGCTTCAAGGGCCCAAGCCAGCCTGAAGGAGTTTAGAGTACAGGGGAGTCTTTTTGCTCACTTGTCCTGACCCGGGCTCTCCTGGTCTGAATGCAGGCGTGATTGGCAGATCAGCTCCCAGCTTCTTCGGCCTGCTTATCATGTCGGTGGCTCCCACCTCTCTTGGACTTGTCTCTACCGTCTGCTGGGCTGAGCTGTCAGCCGCCTCCCCTGACACTGCTCGCTTCTGAACTGCTCCCCCTCCTCCACTCCCCTCCCCTTTCCCTTTCCCCCTCCCTCTCTCTCCTGGGCCCGAGGGCCCAGCTGGGCCAGGCTG
>VMDR010029448.1:0-12740 GCA_007922815.1 Macrotus californicus | reverse complement strand
GAAATGAAGGTAGTATTTACCACGAGAAAGGTTGTGACTGCTAGGAAGCACAAGTGGGAGATTCGATTACATTCCATTTCCTGATTTTCATGTTGGTTACATGGGTTCATTCATTTTAGAAAAGCTTCATGTAGAGCCTTTTGATATATGCACACATTTTTGTGCAGGTTATATGTCAGTAAAGAGTTTTTTTGTTTTTGTTTCTAAACAAAATGATTAACTACAGCATAGGAAATAGAGTCAACAATATTGTAATAACTATGTACAGGGCCAGATGGGTAATACATTTAATGGGATGATCACTTTGTAAGTTAAATAAACGTCTAATGACTGTGTTGTACACCTGAAATTAATATAGTATTGTATATCAATGTTAAATTATTTTTTTAAATGTACAATAAATAAAACAAAATCACAAACTTAGCAATTTGGTTTTAGTCATAGAACATGTGTGATGAACATGACAACTGATTTTCTTTCTCTCTCTTTTTTTATTATTGTTCAAATACATTTGTCTCCATTCCCCACACCTGCCCCGCCATTCCCCCCCCAACCCCAGCTATCTCTACCTCCCATCCCTTTTGGTTTTGTCCACGGGTCCTTTATACATGTTCCTTGATGACCCATACCCTTTTTCCCTCCATTATCCCCTCCCCATTCCCTCTGGTTTCTGTCAGTTTGTTCTTTATTTCAATAACTCTGGTTATATTTTGCTTGATTGTTTGTTTTGTTGATTAGGTTCCACTGATAGGTGACATCATATGGTATTTGTCTTTCACAGCCTGGCTTATTTCTCTTAGCATAATACTCTCCAGTTCCATCCATGCTGTCACGAAGGGTAGGGGCGCCTTCTTTCTTTCTGCTGCATAGTATTTCATTGTGTAAATGTATCACAGTTTTTCAATCCACTCATTTCTTATGGGCACTTAGGGTTGCTTCCAGCACTTGGCTATTGTAAATTGTGCTGCAATGAACACTGAGGTGCATAGGTTCTTCTGAATTGGTGTTTCAGGATTCTTAGGGCATAATCCCAGCAATGGAATTGCCAGGTCAAAAGGCAGTTCCATTTTTAGTTTTCTGAGGAAATTCCATACTGTTTTCCACAGTGGCTACACCAGCCCACATTCCCACTAACAGTGTACAAGGGTTCACTGTTAGCCACAACCTTGCATGCACTTCTTGTTTGTTAATTTGTTTATAATGGCCATTCTCACTGGTGTAAAGGGGTATCTCATTGTGGTTTTAATTTGCATCTCTCTGATGGCTGGTGATGCTGAGCATCTTTATAAATGTCTCTGGGCCCTCTGTATGTCCTCCTTGGAGAAGTGTCTGTTCAGGTCCTTTGCCCATTTTTTAATTGGGTGTCTGTCTTCCTGGAGTGGAGTTGTGTGAGTTCTTTATTTATTAGAGATCAAACCCTTATCTGAGGTATCATTAGCAAATATACTTTTGCATACGTTGGTCCCCTTTTCATTTTGCTGGTATTTTTATTAGCCATGCAGAAGCTTTTTCTTTTTTTCCTTTTTAATTACTTTATTGTTGTTCATTTATAGTTGTCTGCATTTTCCCCCCTCCACTCCCCCCCCCCAGCCAATCCCACCTCCCTCCCTTGCTCCCACCTTCCCCCTTGGTTATGTCCATGTGTCCTTTATAGTGTTTCCTGGAAACCCTTCCCTGAACTGTTCCCTCCCCCTTCCCCTTTGGCCATTGTTAGATTGTTCTTAATTTCAATGTCTCTGCTTGTATTTTCAGAAGCTTTTTCTTTTAATGAAGTCCCATTTGTTTATTCTTTCCTTCATATCCCTTGCTAGAGGGGACATATCAGTGAAGATATTGCAGCATGAAATATCTGAGATTTTCCTGCCTGTGTTCTTCTCTATGACTTTTATGGTGTTGCAGCTATATTTAAGTCTTTTACCCATCTTGAGTTTATTTTTGTGTATGGTGTAAATTGGTAAGTTCATTTTTTGCACGGAGCTGTCCAGATCTCCCAACATTTGTTGAAGAGGCTTTTTTGGTTCAGAGGACTGTGCTCAATCCACTAGGACACATCAGCCAGGGCTGAAGAGGCTATTTTTACTCCACTTTATACTTATACTCCCTTTGTCGAATATGAATTGATCATAGAGACTTGGGTTTATTACTGGGCTCTGTATTCTGTTCAATTGGTCTATGTGTCTGTTCTTATGCCAGTACCAGGCTGTTTTGATTACAGTGACCTTGTAATATAGTTTGACATCAGGCATTGTGATCCCTCCTACTTAGTTATTCTTTCTAAACATTGCTGCAGCTATTCGGGGTTGTTTATGGTTCCATATAATTTTTTAAAATGTTTGTTCTATATCTGTGAAATATGTCATTGGAACTTTAATAGGGATTGTGTTGAATCTATAAATTGCTTTGGGTAATATGGACATTTTGACGATGTTAATTCTTCCAATCCATGAACATGGTACCTGTTTCCATTTGTTTGTGTTTTCCTTCATTTCTTTCTTCAGTGTTGTGTAGTTTTCTGAGTACAGGTCTTTTACCTCCTTGGTTAGATTTATTTCTAGGTACTTTATTTTTCTTGTTGCTCTATCAAATGAGATTTTTTCCCTGATTTCTGTTTCTGATATTTCATTGTTGGTATACAAAAATCCCTTCAATTTCTGACTATTCACTTTGTATCCTGCTGTTTTGCCAAATTCACTTATTAGGTCAAGTAGTTTTCTGGTGGGTTCGATTGGATTTTCTATGTACACTATCATGTCCTCTGCAAACAATGACAGCCTTTTATTTCTTTTTCTTGTCTGATCACTGTGGCTAGGAGTTCCAATACTATGTTGAATAGGAGTGGTGAAAGCGGGCATCCTTGTCTTATTGCTGATCTTACTGGGAAGGCTTTTAGCTTTTGCCCATTGAGCATGATGTTGGCTGTACATTTCTCGTATATGGCCTTTATGTTGAGGAATGCTCCCTCTATTCCCACTTTCCTGAGTGTTTTTATCATAAATGGGTGTTGTACCTTATCAAATGCTTTTTCTGCATCTACTGATATGATCATGTGATTTTGTATTTCCTTTTGTTTATGTGATGTATTAATGTTTATTGATTTGTGAATACTGTACCATCCTTGCACCCCTGGGATGAATTCCACTTGATCATGGTGTATGATCTTTTTACCATATTGCTGGATGCGGTTTGTCAATATTTTTTTGAGGATTTTAGCATCTGTTCATTAGTGATATTGGCCTATAGTTTTCTTTCTTGGTTATGTCTTTATCTGGTTTTGGGATTAGGATGATGCTGGCATCATAAAAAAGAGTTTGGGAGTCTTCTGTGTTCTTGGATATTCTGGAATAGTCTGTGAAGGATAGGGGTTACCTCTTCCTTAACTTTGTAGAATTCTCCCATGAAACCATCTGGTCCAGGGCTTTTGTGTGTTGGGAATTTTTTGATTACTGCTTCAGGTTTGTCAGCTGTTATTGGTCTGTTTGGGCTTTCTGCTTCTTCTTCATTTAGTTTTGGAAGATTATATTTTTCTAGAAATTTGTCCATTTCACCTGGGTTTTCAAATTTCTTGGCATATAGTTCTTCATAGTAATTTCTTACAATCCTTTGTATTTCTATGGTATCAGTTGTAATTTCTCCTTTTTCATTTCTGATTGTGTTTATTTGGGTCCTCTCTCTTTTTTCCCTTGAGGAGTCTGCTTAAAGGCTTGTCTATTTTGTTTATTTTTTCAAAGAACCAGGCCCTGGATTTATTCATCTTTGAATTGTTCCTTTAGTCTTTCTGTTGTTTAATTCTGCTCTGGTCTTGGTTATTTCCTTCCTTCTATTTGCTCTGGACTTTGTTTGTTGTTGTTCCTCCAGTTCTTGTAGAGGTAACGTTAGGTTGTTTATTTGAAATGTTTCTATCTTTTTAAGGTAGGCCTGTATTGCTATGAACTTCTCTCTCAGGACTGCCTTTGCTGTGTCCCATAAGTTTTGGACTGTTGTGAGTTCATTTTCATTTGTTTCCAGAAACTTTTTTATTTCTTCCTTGATCTCATTATTACCAAATTCATTGTTTAAACCCTTTCGGTATGAGCGCTCTTTCTGCCACGACACTCCCGCTGTACGAGGTGAGCCATTGTGAGCCATTGTATGGGCGCTGGATATATCAGGCGCTCGTCCACACAGGTCATCAGATGGGCGCCGGATATATCCGGCACCCGTACCGAAAGGGTTAATAGTATGCTCTTCAATCTCCACAAATTTGAACATTTTCAAGTTTTTCCCTTGTGTTTGGTTTCTAGTTTCAAGTCCTAGATGTCCAAGAAGATGCTTGATATGATGTCAATTTTCCTGATTTTGTTGAGGCTATCACATGGTCTAAGTGCATTTGAAAAGAATGAGTATTGTGGTTCTTTAGGATGAAAGGTTCTATATATATATTAGTTAAGTCCATTCGATCTAGGGTATTGTTCAATGCCGCAATATCCTTTGATATTTTGTTTGGAAGATCTATCCATTTTTGACAGTGGGGTGTTAAAATCCCCTACTATAATTGTGTTGTTGTCTATATCTTTCTTGATGTTGTCCAAGATTTTCCTCATATATGTGGGTGCTCCTATGTTGGGTGCATATCTTTATAATGTTTATATCTTCTTGATGGATTCTTCCCTCGAGTACCATGAAGTTTCCTTCTGTGTCTCTTTTTATGGACTTTCTTTTGAAGTCTATTTTGTCTGACATGTATTGCTAATCCAGCTTTTTTTTCCCTGTTCATTTGCTTGGAATATTTGTTTCTAACCTTCCACTTCCAGTCTGTGTAGGTCTTTTGTTCTGAAGTGGGTCTCTTGTAGGCAGCATATATGCGGGTCATGTTTTCTTATCCATTCAGCTACTCTATGTTTTTATTGGAGCATTAAATCCATTTACATTTAAGGTTATTATTGATAGGTACTTATTGCCATTTTACCCCCTTTGTACCTGTATTCCTCTCACCCTTTTTTCCTTTTCTTAAAGCAGTCCCTTTAGCATATCTTGCAGTGCTTGTTTGGTGGAGGTGTATTCTTTCAGTCTTCTTTTGTCTGGGAAACTCCTTATTTGGCCTTCCATTTTAATTGAGAGCCTTGCTAGGTAGAGTATTCTTGGTTATAGGCCTTTGTTTTTCATTACTTGGAATATTCCTTTCCAGTCCCTTCTGGCTTATGTTTCCATTGAGAAGTCAGCTGCTAGCCTTATCTGGGCTCCCTTAAAAGTTACTTCCTATTCTCCCTTGCTGCCTTTAAGATTCTCTCTGTCTCTGAATTTTACCATTTTAATTATGATGTGTCTTGGAGTGAGTCTCTTTGGGTTCTTCTTGATTGGGACCCTCTGTGTTTCCTGGATTTGTGTGACTTTTTCTCTCATCAAATTAGGGAAGTTTTCCATCATTACTTTTTCAAACAGGTTTTCTACCCCTTGCTCCTCCTCTTTCCCCTCTGGTATCCCTATTATGTGGATATTATTACATATCATGTTGTTTTGCATTTCCCTTAACACTTCTTTGTTCTTTCTGAGTCTTTTCTCATTTTCTTGCTCTCTAGTTTTTCTACCTTGTCCTCCAGCTCACTGATTCGATCCTCTGCTTCAGCTAGTCTGCTTTTGATTCCTTCTACTGTGTTCTTCAATTCAGAAATTGTATTCTCCATTTTCTCTTGGCTCTTGTTGACATTTTCTATGTCTTTTTTAATGCTGGTGTAATTTGCAGTAAGTTCCTTGTAGCTTCCCTATAGTTTTTGGTAATTCTCACTGAGATCATTGAGCTTCCTGATAACCATTCTTTTGAACTCAATATCTGATAGTTGACTTGCCTTTATTTCATTTAGCACTCTTTCTGAGGATTCCTCCTTTCCTTTTGTTTGAAGGTTGTTTCTATGTCTTTCCATTATTTGTGAGACTGTTCTTGTTTGCCTCTGCTTCTTAAATTGATCAGTTTTGACTCCCTGAGTTTGTGGTGTGAGACCTGTAAGATTCAGTGGGGCAGTCTCGTTGATCTCCCGAACTTGATGCTCTTGGGATGCCCTTTATGTTGGCTCTCTGGACGTAACTGCGCTTTGATTGTTGTTGGGTTGTTCTCTGGTGGGTCCTTCCTTCTAGCTGGTTGACTGAGGGTCACTCCACTCAGCACATTTGGTATGTTGTTGTGTAGGTGCTGTCAGAACAAAACCATGAAGCCAGGGAACACACCCACACCCACACCCACAAAAATAACTCCCCCCTGCAATCCCACTATCAACAGCAAATGAACCAGTATCAATAAGGGTGTAAAGAGTTTAAGACTATTATAAGAAAAGAGAGAAATAAACTATAGTATAAAATCTAGTGACTTAATATGCACAAACTTGATCAACAAGAAATAAATGTTAAAAAACTATGCAGGAAAGAAAATATCACTTATCATGAAGAAGACCAAAGTGGATTTCATTTTGGTAGCCTCTAGTATTTACCACTGTTTTTTCTTTCTAGATCCATCTCTGGTGATTTCAGATGTTGACCCCATCTGACCTTAGGCAGCCTGCTCTGAGACTGCCAGGGATCTACTATATGTGGCTGTCTCCTTCCGTTGTTAATCTAGTCACTCTGCACTCAGCAGTCGGGCTTAAGCCCCACAGAGCTGGACAGAGTCTCTCCTGGGGTCGAGGCTGTTGTTTCCTCTCAGGCTGCTGCCGCTCAGAGGGTAGTAGTCTACCTGAGCAGGATGGCTGGTGCTGTATAGGGGATGACTCACCAACGGGATCCAAGTAGCTACTCTCTCAGCTCTCCCCAAGGCTCCTGTCCCCTGTCTCTCCTTAGGCATTTCTAGTCCACTCAGCCCTGCCTTTGCTGGAGCCCAGGATAAGCAGCTGCAAATGAAAATTTGTGCATTGGCGCTTTAAACAGCTCTTTGTGTCTCCAGCTATCTCTCTCTGGCAGAAAGTTATAAGCCTACCACTTTTCGCTGCTGGTTGTTATCTGTGTGTTTTTTGGGCTCCAGTGTTCTAGGCTGGGGAACCCAGCTTAGGGTTTAGACTTCTCAGCGGGATCCAACCAGTTGTTTAATTATCACTCCGGTGCTGCTGCTTGTGGGCAACCCGCCAGCCTTCTAAAGTCTCCACCGTACTCCTTACCAGTCAGTTTGTGCTGAAGATGATTCTTCTGTGTGTCCAAGATTATTATAAGGTTTCTCTCTTGCTATTGTTCAGTTGTTTGTTCCATGTGATTTCTCCACAACCCAGTTGTAATTCCAGATTGGTCAGAGGAGGAGATTATTGTGGCTTCCATTCACTCTTCCACCACCTTGCCTCTGACCACTTTGAATACTTCTTTCCAGCCCCTTCTTGCCTACAAAGTTTTGTTTTGGAGAAATCAGCTGATAGTCTTATGGGAACTCCTCTGTAAGTAACTCTCTGCTTTTTTCTTGCTGCTTTTAAGGTTCTCTCATTATCTTTAATCCTTAGCATTTTAATTATGATGTGTCTTGGTATGGTCCCCTTTCAGTCCATCTTGTTTGGGATTCTCTGTGCTTCCTGGGCTTACATGTCTATTTCCTTCCACAAATTAGGGAAGTTTTCTTTCATTATTTTTTCAAGTAAGTTTTCAATTTCTTGGTCTTCCTCTTTTCCTTCCAGGACCCCTATGAAATATTCGAATGTTGGTATGTTTGAAGTTGTCCCAGAGGCTCCTTAGCCTATTCTTGTTTTTTTTTGGATTCTTTTTTCTTCTTGTTGTTCTGATTGTTTATTTCTTCCTTATGTTCCAAATCACTGACTTGATTCTCAGGTTCATCCACTCCACTGTTGATTCCCTGTAGATTTTATTTTACTTAATGCAACCTTCATTTCTACCTGGGTCTTTTTCATGCTGTTGAAGTACCCATTGAGTTCCTTGAGCATCCTAATAACCAATGTTTTGAACTGTATCTGATAGATTGCTTATCTCCACTTCATTTAGTTCTTTTTCTGGAGTTTTGTTCCATTCTTTCATTTGGACCATATTTCTTTGTCTCCTCCTTAGTAGCATGGCCCATTGTAGAAAACCATATCCACAAGTTGGATGGGGCAGAGCCTTAGGTAATTGCCAGGGTGGGACAACCCACGTGAACCAGGTTGATGGGGTCTCAAACATGGTGTCTCTTCTGTTTCACTGTGTGGGGTCTGCTCAGAAAAGGGACAATGGATGCTGCCCAGCATCTGGGGTTTTATTCAGGAGGAAGCTGTCTCCTTGCACTTGCCCTGATGCCAGACACTTCAGTTTCTCTCCGTGTGCCACTGGTGCTCTTCTAGATGCTGCCCCAGTGCTAGGTCCCAAAGTGAGTGAGTCTATATAAGTCCTAAGTCCGTCTCAGGCTCTTTAAAAGGAAGACACCTGAGAATTCCTCAGTTTCTTCCACTGCCTCAAATCACGCTGGTTTTTACAGCCAGAAGTTATGGGGACTTTTCTTCCTGGCACTAGAACCCTGGGCTGGGTGGTCTGACGAGGGGCTAGGTTCCCTCACTCCCAAGTGAGGTATCGCTCACAATTTTTATCCACGACACATAGATGTGAGACTACCTGTTCCACATCTCTGCCCCTTCTATGCGTCTGGATGAAGGTGACTTCTTTAATTCCTTGGTTGTCGGACTTCCATACAGCTCAATTTTCTGATGATTCTGGGTGTTAGTTGTTTTGTATTTTAGTTTTAATTTTTGCTATGGTTGTAAGAGGAGGCAAGCCATGTTTACCTATGCCTCCATCTTGACCAGTCTAATCCAATACTCTTTAAAACAAAGAATTTTCTGTAATCTTTCCCCACCATCCTTTCCCAAATAACTAAATTCTTATAACAGAAATCAAAGAGAATCCTAAGTCAAAATTATTTTCATTATTTTGTCACTATTGCAGAAGTAATTTTTCTCTTCCAATATATGAGTTGAGCACTAATATTCATGAGTGCTTACTTTATTCCAGGCATTGTTCTAAATGCTTTAGATATATTAACTCATTTGGTCTTCATGCTTCTCTGTTAAGTCCCATTATTATTCCTTATTATAAGGAGCAAACCAAAGCACAGAAAAGTTATGTAATCATCCAAAGAAATAAATCTGCTAAGTGGTGGAGCAAGAATTTTAACCCAGGAAGTCTAGCTCTGGAGCTGGTGCTCTTGACCACTACTACATGACACTGGCTCTTTCAAGTCAAAATGGGCTTCAAAATACTACTTCCATTTATGTAAAATATCCAGAACAGGTAAATCCATAAACAGAAGGTAGATAGGTGGTTGTCTAGGGCTGTTGTGGGGAACTTGGGGTGAGAAAAATGGAGTATGAAGTTTCTTTTCTTTTTTTTTTAGAACATAAGATTTCATTTTTTTTAAAAGATTTTATTTATTTATTTTTAGAGTAAGGGGAAGGAAGGCTGAAAGGGAGAGAAAAATTGATGTGCAAGAGATACATCAATCAGTTATCTCTCACATGCCTCCCACTGGGGATATGGCCCACAACCCAGGCATTTGCTCTGACTGGGAATCTAACCAGAGACCTCTGGTTGCCAGGCTGGCACTCAGTCCACTGAGCCACACCAGCCAGGGCAGAGTATAGAGTTTCTTTTTAGGTGATGAATATTTTCTAAATTTGACTGTAGTGATAGTTGCATGATACTGTGAATATACTAAAAATCATTGAATTATATATACTACATGGGTGAATTGTAGCTCAATAAGGCTTTTTGTTAAGTGTTACTTCCCTGCCAAATGGGGAGGTCAGACAAACAAAAGTCCTTCTGAAAAATGCCTCTCAGATCATGGAGTTCTTAAACTCACTGTGCTCTGTGCAATACAGTTCATTCAAGTAAGCAGCCAGTCCTTTCAGTCATGGCTCCTCCAATATGAATGCAGTGTGGTATGCCAAAACTCTCCTCTCATTTTAAAATATCAAGGGCACAGAGTATTTTGTAAGCTTCTTTTATATCTACCAATTACACTGAGACTACAAAGCTAAAGGTAAACATACTTCCTGTAACTAAAATATCTTTTAGAGATTTGAGGAAAAAAGCTTAAATATTTTTCCTAAAGGGAACAATTTTAAAGATTATTTGTATATTAGCATAAGTACAGCTATAGAGCAGATGTGAATGCATAAGATGGAGATAAAACATGAAGATAAAACATGAGACCTCAAGTGCTAGCCCTATCCTTAGCCTTCAGTTCTTTGTAGTCACTCTCCCTGTGATTAAAGTGGTTGAGCTGGAACTGCTTACACGCAGGACTTTCAACCCGGTCTTCCCCAGGTGTAGTCCATAGACTGATGCCAGTCTACAAATTCTTATTACTGATCCATGATGAAATAAATATCCAAGTTGAAATAAGCATTTAGGAACTCTTACAGCAATTTGATAATGCCATGACAAATCTGGACTTTTATTTTGCATTTTTTTGTTTTTCTCCCTTCATTTTCTAATAATTCCTTTAAACTGAATTTTATAAAAGCACTGGTCCACCATATGGAAAATTTAAAAAAAAACAAAAACCCAATGGCCTTTCAACAGATAGTATGAGAAGCACTGCTTTCGGCACTGGGAAGTATAAAGCACATGATGATGTCCCTGCTATTACCGAGAAGAAATCTGTTGAGACAATTATTGTCTGCATAGCTAACCCACCCAGAGCAAGGATTAATCCTTCCCTTGAATTCACATTACCTAAAACTTTACTAATGCTGAGTTTTCTCTCTGGACATGTTTAAAATATAGTGGTTATAGTCCTTGGGTCCCCATCACAGCTTAAGCCTCAGGAACACCTGTATCCAAATTGTGTCAATGATAAACAATAAGGAGAAAAAATATCTGACAAATATTTGTCAAAGAGTAGGCATACTTTAAACTTGGGCTCCTAAAGATAAAAGCCATTCAAATGAAACAAGAAAGAGAAGCCTAAAAACAAACTAATTTCTAAAGATGTAAGATCTGGGTGGGGGCGGTGTATGTGTGTTGGCAGAGGGTAGAGGAGGTGCAGGATTGACAAATCAAGCATTCTATTGGGAATCCTCAAAGTATTCCTCTTTACCTGTAGAGTATAAAAGAGTCTAAATGTTCTTTGGCTTTTTAAAAGTGTGCACCATGGAAACAAAACCTAGACTTTCCTAAAGCTTCTCTACTGTGCCTAGATTTCCTTCCAGGACAATAAAAGCTATTTCAGGAAAAATTAAATCCATTTCAAAGTTGGCACAGTAATCCCAACTTCCATTAAATAAAACACTTATATGAAACAAACTCTTTGAATATTCACAAATTAGAATAGTGATCTCAAATACATACAAACCTCACAGTCACTTGCTGTCTAGATTAATATTCATCTGTTGAGAGGGCAAAGTATCTATTTTTAAGATCTTTTGTCAATTTTACTTCTAAGTACCAACCATACTTCAAATAAAATGAACCACACTTCGTTTGATGCAGAGCTTATAAAAAGGACATTAAAAAACAGCCGTAGGTCACTCAAATGCCTGAAATGCTGATCAAATTCCGATTTACACAGATTTACACTTGAGATTAATTTTCAGTAAGAAAATGATGCATGGAGAGACTAACTACAAAACTGGAAACGAAAAGGCTATCTGAATATCATACAATTAACTTCTGAGCCTTGACGCTCACGTAGCGATATGAAAAAGCAAGCAAGCCCTGAAAACCAACTAAGATCTGAGAGAGAAGAGTGGACAGTAGATTGTACTGGAACTCCAATCACATAATCAGCTTATCCTGCAATCCATTCAGCTTACCCTGAGTCCTGGAAGTCCAATCCACCACTCACTACATTCAAAACTGCCTGTGTGGACTTTGTAGGCAAAACATATTAAAAGATTCCAATAATTCCACATCAGAACAAATGCCCTACTGGGATCTCTCAAAGGCATGTTTTTATTTTATTTTACTTTATTTTTTTTACCACAGTAGCACTTTTTTTTTCTTTACATATTTCATGAAAATGAGTCCCAAACGTATTAGAAGTAACTTCGAAAGGAAAGGGAACTGAACTGTCTTTGCTTCATAGGCTTCTAACTCTTGTGTGGGGTCATAGAAGGAGAATGCTCTGTTCACCATAAGCCTGGAAAGCTGTTTTCAACGTGCAACACAAGAGGTAGTAACCTGAATGATTTCAACAATTAGGACCACACAAAGGGAAACTTTGAAAGAGACCTGCAAAACCAAGTCTAAAATAATAGCAAACACTTATACGGTGTTTTCTAGATGCCTATTCCAAGTACTTTCCATATATTAACTCACACATATTATTGAAAATAACTTGTGGTCACGCTTTATAACCAGAGTCACCCTGTTGTTGTTGTTTCAAACTCACTGCTTTCACAGAGTCCTTGGCAAGCTCTCAAACCCTAAACTAAAAGTAAACTACTTACTACAAATACCTGAATACATACTAATGTCACTGATTTTCAGTCTCTTCACTCTTTCAACAGCTTATTGCTCCTTGGTGTTTTACCACATTAAAACATAATTATTTAAAAAGCTGAACCAAATATAATCAACAAGACATTACTAAGCATTATAAAACTAGGAATCAAAATCACTGACCTGTTAGTCTGAAATTGAGTTTGCATACTAATATGCTGTTTCAGTCAATTTCCATGTATTAATAGTATAATCAGTACTCTTAGTATAAAATTCAACAGAAACACCACATGAAAAATAGTTACCTGAATTTGAATCTGGAAAAGACAAATAGCAAATATTGGTTTTCTGAAAAAGAAAACAAAAGC
>VMDR010029447.1:0-12737 GCA_007922815.1 Macrotus californicus | reverse complement strand
CACAGGCCCTGTCTCTGTGCACGGCCCCCAGCAACCCAGCCATCCAAGCCGAACTGCGGTGTATCCTGACTCCTTGCTCCCTCTGAGCACTGATGGATCACGTAGATACTGCCTCCAGAATAGCTCTCCTTTCTAGTCCCTCCTGTCTCCCTCTATGCCCTCCACCCCAGCCCCCTCCTGGGATCTCTGGCTTGAGCCATGTTATCTTCTCCCTGATGGTCCCCTGCTTTTTCTCTTGTCCGTCTCTGCATAGCAGCTGAGCTTCAATATGAACCCAGCTCAACACTTTGCTGCTGAGGCCCTGCAATCTCTATTACTTTTGGGGTTAGAATCAAAAGTTCTTAACATGATCCAAAGGCCTATTTGTGCCACTGTTTAGCCCCCACCACCACCTCACAATCCCACCTGTGCCCACTCTCCCTGCTCACTCATGTCTAGTCCAAGGTTTCTGAAGTTCCATACCTGGAGACTCTGTTTAAACACAGATTCCTGGGCTTACCCCATAAATTTTGATTCTGCAGATACAGTGGGGACTAAGATTTGCATTTTGAGTGACCCCTCAGGGATGCTCAGGCTGATCCACATTACAGCAGCAACGCTCCGGGCCCCTGGCCTCCCCTATTCCTCAAGGAGCTCATATCAGAGCCTCTACCTGTGCCTGGAACTGGCCCTTCTCAGCCCAGCTAAGCCCTCCCATCTTTCAGAACTCAGCTCAGGCCCTTTGGACAGAGTCTAATAGGCCCACTGGTGCACTCACCCTGACCCCAGGCACAGTGATACCAGTGGGGGTCACCTGGGCCTGTGTCCCTGCTGGATGAAGCTCCTGGGAGCTGGGCCCTTGCTCAGGGCCCTGTGTTTAACACACTGCGGGTTGAAGGGGATGCTGGTTCCCCGATGAAGGGGTCTTCCCCACAAGACTCAGAGCTCTTTCCTTCCATGTCAGGTGAGGCAGAGGCCTCAGAACCAGGACATGGGGCATTTGCAGTCACAGGCTAAATATACCACAAGGAAGGAACAAGGGGGCTGCTGCCAGTTCCCAGAGGGAGATGGACTCTCCTGTTCTTGAGGCGTGCCCCTACTGCCGGGCTGTGGACATAAGGAGTTTATATGGATTAGAGGGTAGGAGGGGGTCTTTTCCCCACAAAGCCCTCTTTCTGTCTCTGTCTGCCCCTCCGGGTCATTGCTTCCTATGCTCCAAATCTCACCCACTCGCATGTTCACTTTTTTCATTTGTTAATCTCCTCACTCATCGAATGGAAGGGTTTCAGCAGAGGCAGGGCATGATTTTGTTTGCACTAAACTAACTAACTAACTAACTAACTAACTAACTAACTAACTACTTCACTGTGGCTGCTGTGGTTTCTTGGCTTCCTCCTGACCCTGTTGGTCCCTACTTCCAACCTCACCCTACCCTACTTCTGCTCATGTCTCTGGACCAGATTCAGTGCTTGAACCCTGGGCCTGAGTCTGCTCCAGGGAGTCCTGTGTCTCCCCGCCTTACCAACTAACTTCGAACACCAGAGGCTCCCGCAGGTTCATGTTCCTCAGCATCGTTTTCACTTCCTCACTCAACTGGGTCCAGTCCAGGCTGCAAACACAAAGAGAGCCTGGTTATCCTGACACCCACATGATCTTTCGGGTCTGCTAGGGCCAGAAACATGGAATCTTCCACCTCCCACAGGAACTTGTCACAGGTTGGATTCCCCAAAATCAGCTTCTGAGATGCAAATAGATTTGGGAGGTTTATGAGAAGCGTTTCTGGGTCAACCCCAGGGCAAAAGAAGGGAGGGAGAAGGACTGCAGAGAGGGACAAGTTGGGGTGTGATGCAATCTTAGTGGACACAGTGACCCTGTGGGACTTCTGATGTGAGCGTGACCCTCCAGAGCTGTTCCATGCTGGCAGGAGGGGTGGTGACCTTGTGTGAGATGGCCCCAGTTGTGAGAGGCCATCCCTGTAGCCAGCTGCTGGCAACATTCCCAGGAGCTGGGGTTACATCTTCATTCATGCAATGGAACTGGGAACACTTCACAGCAGACACCAGGGGACAGCCTGTCCCATGGCCTCAAAGTGACCACAGGTGAGTAGGTCCTGGGATTTCCTTCTTAGAGGCTGGAAGGTTTTCTGGAAAGAGAGCCCTCTTTCCACTCTCACAGGCCTGGTGTCCTGGGGTGTCCATTGGGTTTGAAAGCTGCTGCCCCCTCTGGGTCTCCATGTCCTTGTCTGCAGCTGGATGGCCCTGCTCTGCCTATTGTGAGCCATGGTCATGGAGGTGAGAGGACCCTGCTCCCTGTAAAGGGCACACACCGTACTCACTACTGCTGTCAGAGCAGCTCTCCCCTGGGGAGGTTGTGGGGCCACACTGTAGGAGGAGGTTCCTCTCATCCAAGTCCTGGGGCTCTATGAAAGGAGGGGACAGAAACCTTCGCAAGACGACCAAGAGCAAGCTGCTCTGAAGCCACCAAGAGGTGACCAGAAACTGGTGAGCAGAACAATAATGCAGACCTACTGTCAGGCCCTGCTCTGGAGAGAGCCTTCAACATACAGGGGTGGTGGCAGCCACAGATGCCCAGTGGAGAGGGGTCCAGGGGTGAAGGTGCCAGCCCCATGGACTGGAACTCCCTGGGGTGTGAAAGGTCAGAGCTGGCTTTGGGGGACCCACATGTAGAGTGTTTAACCTCTGCTATCCTGCCCCTCCTGCTGCTCTAGGTTGGAGAAAGGGGGCCTGTTGGAGGAAGGCTCTGGGCTTAGCTCTGGTGCCTCTGCTGAGAGTTGGCTGGAGCCTTAGTCGAGACCTCGGGGTCAGGATGTGAGGTTTGGAGCCCTGCCAGCTCTGAGAGTGTGTGACGGGGCCCCAGTCAGAGCCGCAGGGAAATGTTCTCAGAGTCAGCCTGTGGGCTTGTTTCCAGGCTGGAGAGGAGAGAGGAAGAGGTGAGAGGCAGTGTCCCTGAGAGGCAGGGAATGAAGGTCCCTGCACTGCAGCCACACAGGGCTCCAGGGCTCTGAGCCTGTGTCTGTCCTGGGGTCTCCCCCATGCTCTGCTCATCACCTGGGCCTGGACAGCTGCTGTTTCTGCTTCAGGTCTGGGTCTGACGTCACTCCCCAGAAAGCCCTCCCTGCCCCTCCATCTAATTCCATCTCCCCCCATGTTACACTCTCATAATAGTGCATTTTGCTTTCCCAAACTGCACATAATGTAGAAATGCACACTGCGTGTTACTATGTGGTCATGATCTCTTGTTCCCACTGGAGTGTAAGTTTCAGGATGGCAGGGCATTGTGCCTGTTGCTCACTATTGTCCTTTCAGTGCCTGGCCCTGTGGTGGCACATGGGAGGCATGTAATGAGTGAATGAACGAACGAATGAATGAATGAAGTAATGAAGGAAGGAAGGAAGGACAGCCCTGGAGTGAGGAAGTGAACCTGGGAGTCCCCCAGAACATGTGGCCTCACTGTTGGTTATCATTTGATCCTCTCAAGTCTGCTCCCAGAACTGTCCTGGTTTTACATGCATTTTATTTCATCAGAGTCTATGAGGTGGGTATGAGTTTCCATTACACAGATGAGGAGACTGAGTCTCAGAGGTAGACCTGCCTAAGTCTCGTGGTGTAAGTGGCAGAGCTGGTAGGGAACCCAGTCTGACAATTCATTTTTCTGTTTCTTTACTTCCCTTGTCCAATACAGGACCCTGCATCCCTTCTGTTCTTCTCCCTCCCCTCCCTGCCTCATGCCCATAAGGGACCCACAGGGCCTTACTGCAGGAGGTGGAGTTGGCAGGCGGCTTGTCTGAGCCCTTCACTGAGCAGCCTCACGCCGAGGTCGCCCAGGTCATTCTGACGCACACTCAGTATTTTCAGTCTGGGGCAGCCCTTGAACATGGAGGCCAGGTCCTGGCAGCAGGCAGAAGTGAGGCCACAGTTGGCCAGCCTGTGGGAAAGATTTGCATGGGCCCATGGTCATTGTTCACAAGGCCTCCTCCTTGAGGTAACTAGGGTTGATTTCCCTTTCTAAAGCCTGTGGCCCTTTGGGGGTCCTTGGTGATATTAAAGGAAGACAAAGGCGTGTCTAGCTGCAGGAACCTGGGAGATTTTAACTTTCTCCTGTAGCCAAGGAGCCTCTCAGGATGCAGCTCGTCACCGTTTGTGTGATTCTCACTAACCTTGCCCTCCCCGCATCAACCCTACATGATTAATTCACCCAACATCTCACTTGCACCCTGTCTAATTACATTGGCTCGGCCAAATGCCCAGTTAGCTGACATGTGATGCTTTGGTGAGTTTCAACACACAGGCATCTACCTGTCCCCCACCCCATCACTCCACCCTGCCTAGCTCTCACCTCTCTGTCCCATCATCTTAGGACAGCTCCCTCCCCTTCTGTGTCCCCTCTCCTTATAGTGGTGTCAATGAGGAGCAATTACACCAGTTGCTGCAGGTTGTAGCATGACTGTCTCAGCTGCCGGAATAGGTGTTGGGCTCCGGTGTCCTGGATGTTGTTGAGGCTCAAGTTCAGCACCGTCAGACTCCAGCTGGTACTCAGCCCACGGGCCAGGTCCTTGCATTTCTCCGCTGTGAGGCCACATTCTGCTAAGCTGTGGGAGACACACATCTGTTTATTCCACAAATACCCACTAGCACCCACTGGCACCTCTCCTGCGTCAGGCAGAGTTAAGTAAGATCCCTCAGACCCCCAGAAATGCACAGGTACTGGGGCGTTGACGGAAATAAAAAACAGTAGGTCAGTTCTCAGATCTGTTTGAAAGCCTTTCATGTTTCTATGTCATCTGAGTTCAATTCAAGGTCCTTTTCTTTGACTATGGGACACTTGAGATCTGGCTCCTTGTCATGTCTTTTCTCATCTAGTATCAGCCTTTTATCTGAGTCCTCACTGACCTCCTGCTGTTCCTTAAACACTCTAGTCATAGTCTTGTCTCAGGGCCTTTACATCTGCTCTTTCTTCTACCAGGAATAACCTTCTCGCCTGATATCTCATGGTTTGTTCTTGTACCTGGTTTTGGTATTTTCTCTAAAGTTACCTTGGGGAGCCCTGGCTGGTATAGCCCAGTGGATTGAGTACCAGCCTGAGAACCAAAGTGTCGCCGGTTCGATTCCCAGTCAGGGCGCATGCCTGGGTTGCAGGCCAGGTCCCCAGTGCGGGGAGTGTGAGAGGCAACCACACACCGATGTTTCTCTCCATGTCTTTCTCCCTCCCTTCACCTCTGTCTAAAAATCAATACATAAAACCTTTAAAAAAATAAAGTTACTTTGGGGAAAGCTTGCCTCACCAGCCTTGCTGTTTAAAATTGCAACCCCAGCCCTCATTCCTTTCGTTTTAATTTTCTCTATAGCTCAAATCACATATATTTTATTTATTTATTTGCTGTCTTTCCCCTCGAGAACATATGTTCCATCGTTACCAAACAAAGAGATGGGAGGATCATCTGTCTGCCTACCACCATCAAAGCCAAACTAGCGAGGCGGGTCCTGATGCAAAGGAAAGAGGGTTATTTAGATGCCATCACCACCAACGGGGCACTCCCTGTCTCAAAGCTCATCTCATCCACAAAACCAAGGTGAAGTCCAACCATCCTCAGCAAAACCAAAATGAAAGCCAGTGCCCAGAGTTCCTGCTCTATGTTAAAGTACCATTAGTTGGATCCCCTACATGGCTGTTATGCAGTCATCCAGGTAGCTTAGCTTGTTCCCAGCTGCTGATTGGCGTCAGGCTCCCTCAGAAAGGCTGTTTCTGGGGTGGGCATGGCCCTATGTCATGTGCCTGTGTTACAGAACAGAGCAGGGGAGGGGCGGAACAAAATACTATTACCGGATGGACTCCCCTTCTCCTGGGGTCCCCCTGTACTAGGTTTGCCTTGCCCACCACCAGGGAATGATATCTCTCAATGCCAGAGACTGGTAAAAAGGAAAGGCATTATTTATTGAAAGGTTATACAGACTTAAGAGTAATGACTTAATGCCTTCATTAAAATCCCAAAGTCCCTTAGAATACCCACAAATGCACACAGTCCTTCCTTCCCCCCTCTGACCAGTTCGGGGTGCCGTATCTCAGGAAAAGAAATAGAATTCCATGGCTCAGGTAGACCCTGGTTCTTCCCAGCAATCCGTGCTCAGCTGGCAGGCCTCCCTCAGTTCCCAGCACCATCAGCTGTGTCGCCCCCGAGATCTCCAGTTAATCCAAAACCACATGGCACTTTCTCATGGCCCACCAGCAAGAGTCCTTTTACCCCTTTCCTTCCCTCAGCATCTCTCCTGCATTCTTCCAGACTGCTAAGAGAGACCTCTGCGTCGCTGTTACATCTTGCTTCCCAGCTTCCTAAGCTGCGTGGCAAAGGGAGTCCCAAAGCCACGTGGTCACAACTTTCT
This sequence comes from Macrotus californicus, assembly GCA_007922815.1. Lineage (NCBI taxonomy): Eukaryota > Metazoa > Chordata > Mammalia > Chiroptera > Phyllostomidae > Macrotus > Macrotus californicus. Next base: position 6,360 of record VMDR010029447.1, on the reverse strand, counting down.
TGGCAAAGCTGTGTGGTCCTCTCTTACTCAAAACTCTCACACAGGCCCTGTAACCAAGGGGAGCTGCCTCCCAGTTGCATCCTGTGTGGAAGTCACTCCCGTCTCCCTGGCTCAAAGCATTGTCACAGCTATTTAACATACCCATGAAACTAGTTAAAAGTTATAGATATGTTCAATGACCATGCCCAAGGTTAGTTGCAAAACTGTTGCTATGCAAAACAGCTCTCAATGGCCCTGCTCCATGTGTCCCATCCCCCAGTTCAGACTTGTGGGGGTGAGGACATCCTATATTTTTAAATATTTCCTGGACACCTGAGTTCTGGGCCCCATTACAAATCCCTATTTGGGCCCCCCCTGGCTGCACCCTATTACACCTGCTCACATCACAAGGTCATGCAAATGTACTGGCGTGTGCATCACCAAGTCAGTGAGAGAGAGAGAGAAGCATAGATAGATATTTTCCTTCCTGGAGTATGTGGGCCATGGGACCGCTAAGGCCATGTAATGGACTAGGTAGACCAGTGATACCTAGAGAACTTGTTCAAGGGACCCCCAAATCCAGCACAGAGACTGCTCCCCCTCTTGCCAGGAAAGGCAGGGTGGCAGGAAGTGTACCAAGGCAGCAGATTAAGGCAGCTGAATTCTGTGAAAGAAGAGACTGCCTGGAAAAAGGGGAACTGCCTGAGGCAAGACGCTAGTATAAACACAGTGCTGTTGTCAGGAGGAGGGGCAGAGAACTCCTGGAATTGAAACCCAAACTGGAGCTTAATAGCCCAAGCCTTGAGGCTACTAGCTCCCGACACAGGCTACAAAGCACTTGTGTGAACTGTGTGGGCTGGACACTGAGCCCAGGACGACTGGAGACTTCTGCTCGAAAAAAAGGGTCAAAGACAAACATCGCCATTAGTTGGAAAGCTGGACACTCCCACTGGCTTCCTGCATGCCTGTGATTTTGGGAGGGCCCTTTTTAAAGCAGAGGTGGGAAGAAGCTAGGATCTTGCTTTGGATATCTACACAAGCTCTCTCTCTGTCTCTCGGCATTTGGTGCTGGATGCAGGCTCTTGGCTCTGGGTTTGGCACTTGGACACTCTGGATCTCTGGCCCTTGCTCCCCACATGGATGGGAGTGCTCATGGAGCAGGCAGATGCTGGGCCCACCAGTGACCTTGGCCCTGCATGGTTGGAAGTCCATTCCTGGAGGCAGGGTCCCATGCGTGTGCTTGCAAGGCTCCAGCCTCTGGGACACTATGATCCAGTGCAGCACAGCAAGGTCCTGGACTGCTACATGGACACTGAGAGCAGTGCTCCCCAGATCCTAAGAGGGAGAGATGCTGCAAGGAGATGGCGACTCTGAAACCCATGAGGGCACATTCCAGAGAGGATGGAGATCTGTGCATGGCCAGCTTAAGGACAGATAAAGAAATGAGGGACTTCTGGGTGTGGATTTGGCTTGTAGTCCTTTGGGGAGCAAAAGACCTTTTGGGTCTCATGGGAGAGAGGGGCTCAGAATAGCTCTCAGCACCCCCCGAATGGGAACCCCGTTAATAAAAACCTGTTTTCTTCAACACAAATCTTTGGGTCATGTGGATTAAGGACCACAAGTGGCCAAACCCCATGCTGCATGGTTATGGCCATGTGGCCCATGGAGAGGATAGGGCATCACACATTCTGAGTGTAGGGCCTGAGCTGCAGCCACAAGCAAGAGTGCTTTCTATGTTCCCCTAAGATTATATTCATTTTAGGTGCGGGAGGGCCAGGTGCTTTCTCAGAATGACCAACTAATTTCCCAAACTCATGTGCTCTCATGTACTTTCATATGCTTTCATGTGGAACCACCCAACCGATCCCTTCTTTAGGGACAGACAGGCCTCTTTGGTCCCAAATATACCCAGCATCCATTCTGATTTCTGTGGAATATGTGCCTGCCTTCTACTGGTCCCATCCCCAAGCTGGTACTGGAAGGGTGAGGTCAAGGGCTTTTCCCCTTATCCAACAATCTTTGTAGCTTTGGATAGGCTTGGGCACTATCCATCCTCTTTCCAGTTTAAGCTGTGCTTGGGCCCTGTGCATTCATATTTCTAGCTTTGAGCCGTCAGTGTAAGAACCTCCCCCTGCTGCCATCCAGGCCCGTGGGGGAGACTCCCCTAACTCTGCTGTGGCAGGAGGCTGCTTGGCTTCCTTGCCCTCAGTACCTCTGCTAATGCAGAGGCAGCTCCAAGAAAATGCTCCACTATAGCCTGGCCAACCACCACTCCTACTGGCGAAGGCGGTGCCTTGCTGCTCAGTGTCTGCCAGAGTTCCCACGACCTCTGGGCAGGTCAGTCAATCAGCCTAGATACTGTGATCAGCTGAGCCTCCAGGTTCTATACTCCAACCTCCAGGCACACCACCTCCTCCTGCAGTTTGGCACAGTCTGCCCATTGTCCTGGATCTCTTTGCTGAGAAGGGGTGGGCTGAGGGTATGAGCTCATCCACTGGTAACACCATGAGGAAGGAGTTTTCATTACTACTTGTACTTCAGTGCCTAGGGCATTGTCTCACACATGGTAGAAACTTAGTAGGTATGTGGTTAATGAGTGAATGAAATAGAGTGAAGAGGGGCATATTGGGTGCATCTGAAGGCAGAGGAATTAGGGGTTAATTTTGAACAGTGAAGAAGTAGCAGACATATAAGGGATGCCTTGAATGGTGGGTAGGAGTTCACCTAGATGAGATGGAGGGAGGGGAGTCTCCTGGCTGACAAAGTTGGCAGAAAGGCTACAAGAGGGGAGTTGAAGTTTGAGGGTAAGGATAGAAAACAAGATGGTGGTAGGCCTTGAATGTGCTTATTAGATGTGTGGACCTTGTTCAGGTGGCAGTGATGAGGCAGTGAAAGTTCTTGAGGAGGGTGGTCGTGTGTTCCTTGCATTGCTTGGGAAAGATTCCTGATGGGAGTGGAGGATGGTTGGATGGGGTGGGGCAGGAAGCAGGTGGTTCAGGCGGGAGAGGATGAGCACGGGGGTCAGAGCAGTGCCTGTGGGACATGTTCCTGTGGCCCCCACAGCACTCGGTGCCCCTGTAGAAGTGGGGCAGGAGGCTTCTGGAGTGGATGCGGAGCTGGTACTGTGGCCACGTACTGAGAGGATCAGTGTGGGAGGAGGCAGCGTCCACCTCACGGGTGTGCAGCCTGTGCAGTTGTTGGGGTTTGTTGCTCTGTGGCTGCCGTCTTGAGTTCCTTAATAATTTTATCTGTGAATTTGTGTTTTGTAAGTGAATTCTGATGGGACAATAGATATTTGTCCCACATGTGTCCCCATCTCCTGCCGTGTCACCCTTCTGTGGGAAGAGTTCTTGGCCATCCCTTCCCTGTCCCTTGATGCTATGGAGCCATTGATAGCCTTCCCATCACACATGGTGAATTGGAGCTGGTATTTGGAGTAGATTCTGGTGACAACAGCATGGCACATTTGGTGATTTGCTTAGGGCAAGTCTCTCACCTACTATGATTCAGATAAACAGAACATCATGGAAATATCCTGTGAGGCGATGGGTCTCCCTTCTGCTTTGGATTTGGATGGTGGTCTTTGACGGTCTTTCCTCTACTGTGGTTTGGGGTGATGGGCCCATGGGAGGAGGAGAAGTCTGGCTTGACCCTTCCACCCACTCTAGGGCATGCTGCATGGGTCTGGTGGCTAGTGGGAGGAGAAACCAGGCATCTGTTGGGCTGTGGTCACAGTGACTTGTGCATAGGGCCCCCAGGCATCTGAGAGGGTCTGTGTGCACCTGCAGCATGCCAGATAGAAGCATAACAAATAAAAAACACCATGTGGATAGTGAGAGATTGGGGTGGCAGGGATAAAGCTTTGTATGTTAGTAATTTTAATGGTACTTTTTTTTTCTGATGTTTGAGAAAAGGCACTGAATGTTCATTTTGTACTTGATCTTATGAATTATTTAGTTGGTCCTGAGAGAAGCAAAAAGTTTTCTTTGTTTAGGGAGGAAAGTCTTGTTTAGAATATACTGAGTTTCAGGAGCCTCTGGGACATTTCGGAGGAGGGAGTTGGGTTTGGGTCCTGAGCTGAAAGCAGGTGTTGGCAGGTACCCACTGGAGGGGGTCTGGGATTCGATTGTGTGAAGGGCTCTCTCTGAATGAGGTGTAGGGCACTGAAATTGGGACCTGTTACACTTCTCCTGATTGGACGTCACATGGACACTGTGTCAAATCTTGCCACTGCCAGTTATTAGATGAAGACTGTGTGTAGGTTTTTCATCTTCAAGTTTACTGATCTGTAACGTTAACTCACCATGCCTATTGCACATGGTGGTTGGTTGCCAAGGACAAAGGAGATAATTTATCCCATGTACTTAGAACAGTGCATAAGGGATGCTGCTGCTGTGGGATCCATACCCTTGACTTTCTTCTATGTCTGCGTTCTGATTTCACACAGTCCCACGTCTCAGTTTTCATGTAGCCCTTTTCTTTTCCTCCTGTCCCCAAAGGGGCCAAGGCTCTTCTGTCCTGTGTCTTTGAATCCACGTCCTCCTGCCTCCCCTCTGACTTTCTTCTTTCTGGAATCCCCAGTTTCAGATCTCTGACTTCTCCGTGACCAGTTCCTTCTGCTTTGTCCATGTGCTATGCTCAATTTTACATGTTTATAAAAAACAAAACACCCAGAATCCTTGAGTCTATTATATTCAACTGATTTCAAGAAAAATCCAAATATTAGTTAGAACTTTGCTCGAAGGTCTTAGGCATTCTTGCATTCAAAGGCAGTAAATCTTTGACTTTTTTCAACTTTTCTAGTGAGGAAATATTCACACCTGTCTGATCCAGAGTTAGTATCCTTGTGAAAAACTTCTTTGTATTACACCACCTCATTGAGTCAGCATGACTTTGATCCTGGCTTTCATGAGGAAGGGTCAGAGGTGGTGTGGGGCTGCGCACTCACTGAGTTCAAGTTCCAACCCTCCCATTTTAGCTGGGTAAACTTGGACAAGTCAGTTAACCTCTCTGAGCTTCAGTTTTTATTATGTGGAAATAATTTTCTAATCTTTGCCACTTTCACAGAATTGTTTGGAAAAATTTCACATAGGAATCTTAGTAGAGAAAATTAGGAGTGTGCAAACATTGCATATGAAACACAAATTGACATAGCTATAATAATAATACCTGAGAGATAAAATTACAAATTCAAGCCTTGATGTTTAGGAACTGGTATTTGTTGATCAAATCACATTATTTCCTGGCAACTCACTTTCCTCATTTATAATTTAGAGTGATGATCAATTGGAGCAATAAATAAATATATGTCATAAACATACATAAATAATATGTAAACAGTCTATATATAGCCTGGTGCTGTTAAAAATAATGATTTTTCTTAATTCCTTTCAATCACATGAAGTTCTCTTGAGCTTTCTCTTATATTTCCACTTACACACTTCTTTATTGAATTTCTTCCTCTTTTTGAAAAACCTTTGATTTGCCTGTCCTTCTGTCAAGTTCAATTCAAATGCGAGCGATAGACTATCTTCTTTGTGGGGCATTTGCTTAACTTAAACTTTGCCCAGAGAGTGTCCATGAGGGGTTTATTGACTAAACTTTTCTCTGGATGTTCTTCCTCATTTTTCATTTTTACTTCTTTTTTCACCTCCTCTTATTCCTCTTCCAGTTTCCCTCTTAACATTCTTTTCCTTTTCTTCCTCTTTTTCTCCCTCTCCTTCTCTTCATTTTTAATTTTTCCTTGTTTCACCTTCTCTGTGGGTCCTATTTGACTGCTCTGAATTTTGATCTCAGGGCATAACTGGTGGTGGCTGTATTTGCAGTCTCATTTTCACCTCCATCTTCCAGTTAATCCATTCCAATTCAGATTCTGACTTCATCACCTCACAAAACTCTTCCTGCTGCGACATCCATGACTTCCCGATCACAAATCCAATGGACAACTTTCAGTCCTATTGTACTTGACCTCCCAGCAGCAATGGCCCCTGATGACCACACATTCCTTGAAATCCTCTGCTCCCCTAGGTTCCATGACACCACACTGCCTTGGTGTTCTTCCCCCTCCCCATTCTGCTCCTGTTTAGACATTGATGCTGAATTCTCTTGTCTAGGCAACATTGGCATGGGTGGGTCCCCCAAGGTTTGACATGCAAACTTTTTTTGCACATGAATTTTAGGATCAGCTTGACCATTTATGCAAATAGGCAGCTGTGATTTTTATAGGGACTGAGTTGAATCTATAGATCAGTTTGGAAAGTATGGCTATCTTAACAACATTAAGTCTTCCAATCCATGAACATGGAAGGTCTTACCATTTATTTATTTTGATTTAATTTCTTCAACTATGTTTTGTAGTTTTCAGTATATGAGTCTTGCTCT
>VMDR010029446.1:0-12743 GCA_007922815.1 Macrotus californicus | reverse complement strand
ATCCCACCAACAGTGCACTAGGGTTCCCTTTTCTCCACATCCTCTCCAACACTTGTCTGATGATTTGTTTATGATGGCGATTCTGACTGGTGTCAGGTGGTATCTCATTGTGGTTTTAATTTGCATCTCTCTGATGGCTAGTGATGCTGAGCATCTTTTCATATGTCTCTGGGCCCTCTGTATGTCCTCCTTGGAGAAGCGTCTGTTCAAGTCTGCTGTAACACCTCCATGGTTTTGGTGGGCATCGCATAACTTTCCTCCACTTTAATGGAGAGATGGTTGCAGAGGTTGTGAACATACTGGGCATAACTCTCTGCCAGGGCCATGTCGTATGCAGTCAGGTGAATGTTCAAAACCCCATACTCATAATCTGTCCCCAAATTAATGGGTCTCACTTCCACTTTTCCCCTTTTCTTCTTGGGCTCTTGTTCTTTAATTAGGTGCTTATATCTTCCAATGCCATGGGTGGGTTTTGTCTTGTAGTGCCGACTGGTACTCAGCAAAATGCCTCCTGCAGAACAGATGGGATTCTCTCCTGAAGTTCTGAATCTTAAGAGAGGAAAGGCTTGCTTAAAAATGATATTGTTCTTCAAATACAGCACCTTTCCTAGAGCTCCGTTCATCCTTTGTTGCGGCGGCCTGTTACTGTGTAAGCTGAGATCGGTGCAAACAGCTGCACTCCCAGGTTGGCTGCATTGCTTTTTTGATTACATCATGCACCCTCCTATTTTTTAATAACTTAAAATGGACTAAAAAAGAGAACACTACTTAAAATACTCATGTAGTAAATATTTCTATAAATTGAATAATTATTCCACTTTAAAAACCTGACCCTTTAAACTGTAACTGTTAACAGAGACTTTCCCATATGAATGGTTGGTTTTGGCTCATTCTGCACCAAATTCCTAAATCCCCTCAAGCAACAGCCAGCCTCCTTGAACCTGAGCCCCTGGATCTCTTGCTAAGTGGCCTGAGGCCCAGCACTACTGCAGGCTAGGAGGGAATGGCAAGAAATACTCATCGCCATGAAAAGCAGGGACCCACAGCCAAGACTGCTCTACCCAGCAAAGCTATCATTTAGAATCGAAGGGCAGATAAAGAGTTTCCCAGACCAGAAAACACTAAAGGAGTTCATCATCACCTAAGCATTATTATATAAAATGTTAAAGGGACTTAAGAAAAACAAGAAGATCAAAACTATGAACAATAAAAGGGCAAAAATATATATCTATCAATATTTGAATCTAAAAAACAAACTAAGCAAACAAGAAGAACAGACACAGAATCATGGATATGGAGAGGGTTTTGATGGTTGCCAGATGGGAGTGGGATGTGGCGGAATGGGTGACCAGATGAAGGGATTAAGAAGTACACACAGATACCGTATTTTTTCATGTATAATGTGCACTCTTTTGCTTGAATTTTTGAGAAATAAGTATGTGCATTATATATTGGTAGTACTAATTCCATATCTATATAAATGTTTTTAATTCTTTTATTTATGCTTACATGTTAGAAGTGTAACTCTAGATAGCAATAACTATATCCACATGCAATATAATACCCTGGAATATGATAATCGGTTTTGTTTCTAAATATAAATAAATAGGTAAATAAGTGAATTAAAAAATTAAAATGAAATATTTTTTCTTGAAAGTATGGGCCAAAAGCATGGGTGTATATTATACATGGCAGCACATTATACATGGCAAAATACAGTAGTTAAATAGCCATGAGGATGTAAAGTACAGTATATGAGATAGAGGAGCCAAAGAACTCATATGCATGACCCCTGGACGTGAATGATGTTGGGGGATTGCCTGAGGAAGTGGGTATGCTGGATGGAGGGGGATAAAGGGGAAAAACTGGGATAACTGTAATAGCATAATCAATAAAATATAATTTCAAACAATAAAATTCAACAATTCACTCAGAACATTTTGTCAGCACGCATGGAACTCTACTATTTAACTGCTGCACAGTATCCCACAGTATAGATAGAACAGACTTAGCCATTTTCTTGTTAACTATTTAGATTATTTCTACATTTCTGCTAGTATAAAGAATACTAACTGTACTACTTTACTATGTTCTACTTTAGGATGTGCGATATTCCTCTCTCCAGGATAAACAGTGAGATATGAGCCTACAGCTCACTCAAGGTCTAGCATAAAGTCGAATTATTTAGAAGTCAGCACTGTCCACCTCAGTTCCCTGTCATGTCTGTTTCTACGTAATTCACAGCAATAGTTCTTGTACTTCTGTATTTGCTTCTTAGATCCTGTACTGTTTGTGTGTGTGTGTGTGTTAGTTTTTTATGCATTAAGGTTGTCTTTCACCAAATTAAAAATGAGCACCTTGAAGGATTACATCTTATGTTTTCTGTATACCATTTGCATAGAACCTTACACATCATAGACATTTAATAAATATTTGTGGAATGTCCTGAAAACCTTAAAAGGAAACTGTTGTCTGACAGGATATGTAACTGTCCTATTATCTCATTTCTTAATTCTAACATAAAAGGTTACATAAACTCTAACACCAGGCTGTATAGCAGCTTTAGTTTTCATTTTCTCTGTAGACAGAAAAAGACAAAAGACCTCACAAAAGACAAAATCAAACATCTTACTCAAGTCTAAAATATTACATCTATGATTCCCTCTTACCTATACATCTTACAAAGAGAAATATTATCTGCAACATTTATACTTCAAAAAGTGATACTAGAGAGAGTGACACCAGCAAAATGGCAGAGCAGGCAGACACAGGCCCTTCTTCCACCCCCAGAAACACTGAGTTAACAACAATATACAGACTAAATAAATACCACAATGAAAACTCTAGAGTAAAGAAGCTACACCACCCGGGATGCTATATATCCAAGGTAGTATCCCAGTGAGAATAAGAAAATTTGTGGCATCTGTTGCATCCATTCATACTGAATCAGGGTGGGGAGGCCAGTGTGGGAGGAAAAGTAACCACAAAGAAAGTATCTACAGAATATATAGTAAAGGAAGTAAAAAGTATATCAAAGCATAGAACTACCTAAAAATCAGCAAAACACAAAGGAAAGCAGTGAGAAAGGAAAGGAGAAACAAAAAAAGCTACAAGATACACAGAAATAATTAATAAAATGGATCCATATAAAAACCTGAACCCAGATATATATTGCCAAAACTTGGAAGCAACCAAAATATCCTTTAGTAAGTGAATGAATAAATAAAATGTGGTATATCCAAACAATAAAATATTATTCAGTGTTAAAAAGAAATGAGCTATCAAGCCATAAAGACACATGGAGGAAACTTAAATGCATATTATTGATACGAAGTAAAAGAATCCAATCCTAAAAGGCTGAATGCTGTACAATTCCAACTATATGACATTCTGGAAAAGGCAAAACTATGGAAAACAGTAACAGGATCAGTGGTTGCCAGGGATTGGGGGTTGGGGATAGGATGAACAGACACAAAGTATCAAGGATTTTTAGAGCAAAGAAAATACTCTGAATGATACTCTAATAATGGATATGTGTCATTATACATTTGTCCAAACCCAGAGAATGTACAATACTAATGTAAAAAATGGGCTTTGGGTGATTATGACGTGTCAGTGCAGATTCACCAATTGTAACAAATGTACCACCCTGGTGGGGGATGGTAACAATAGGGGAGGCTATGCATATGTTGGGGCAGGTGGTATATGGGAAGTGTATACCTTCCTCTCAAATTTGCTGTAAACCTGAAAATACTCTAAGAAATCTATCTTAAAAAATATAAATGGATTTAACTCCTCAACCAGATGGCTTCAATGGATTAAAAACAATAAACAATCTAAAAATGAACTTAAGAAAACAATTCCATTTAAAATAGCATCAAAAACAATACAATATTTAGGAATAACCCTGAAAACTGTAAACACTGCTGAAAGAAATTAAGGAACACATGAGTAAGGAAAAACACCCAGGCCCTGGCCAGGTAGCTCAGTTGGCAGTGGCCTCCACATGTTTTGGCACCAGGGACCAGTTTCATGGAGACAGTTTTTCCACGGGCCAGGGGTGGGCAGGGCAGGCAGGGTACAGGGTTGAGAGGAGACAGGAGGCAGAGCTCAGGTGGTAATGCAAGCGAAGCTTTGCTTGCTTACCTCCTGCCATGTGGCCTGGTTCCTAACAGGCTGGGGTTGGGGACACCTGGATTACAGTATATCCTGATACACCAAGGCTGTGGGTTTGATTTTGCCCTGGTCAGGGCACATATAAGAAGCAACCAATAAATGCATAAATAAGTAGAACAAAATCGATGATATTCGCTCCCGGTCCCTCTCTCTCTCTCAAAATCAATAAATAAAATTTTTTAAAACAAAAAATACCCTGTGTTTGTGGATTGGAAGACTTAATATTGTTAGGATATCCATACTACTCAAAGCAATCTACAGAGTCAACACTCCCTATCAATGTCCCAAAAGCATTTTTTGCACTAATAAAAAATTCATTCTAAAATTCATAGGGAATCTCAAAGGACTACAAACAACAAAAACAATTTTGAAAAGGAGTGAAGTTGGAGGATTAATACTTCCTGATTTCAAAATGTATCACATAGCTACAATAATCAAAACAGTGTAGTAAATCACACAATCAAGAGGAAAAGGCAACCTACAGAATGAAAGAAAATATTTGCAAATTATATATCTGGTAAGTGGTTAATGTCCAAAATATTGTATATAAAGAACTACAATTTAATAACAAAATAATCAACCTGATTTTTAAAATGGGCAAAAACTAAAACAGACATTTCTCTGAAAATGATATACAAATGGCCAACAAGCACATGAAAAGACGCTCAATATCACTAATCATCAGATAAATGCACAAAAACCACAATGATGCCAGTCAAGATGGTGAAGTAGGTAAATTTGGTACTTGCATGCTCCCACAACCACATCAAAATTACAACTCAATGACAGAACAACTATCATTCAGAACCACCTGAAATCTAGCTGAGCAGAAGTCCTATAACAATATACAGAAGCAATATTGATACTGGTAAAAGGGGCAGACACTCAAAAGGGGCTGGTCAAACCCATGTTCGGTGGTTAAAAATTGGGAGGGTTATCTCAGCTGTGGAGGTCTACCCTGAGAAGCCAGGGGTCCTAGTCCCACTCCAGGTCCTCCACCCCAGGGTTCCAGTGCTAGGAAGAGAAATCTCCATAACTTCTGGCTGTGAAAACCAGCGGGGAATTGTGGCTGAGTAAGACTGAGGATTTCTAGAGTCCCAGGTGTTTCTCTTAAAGGGTCTGCACAAATTTACTTGGACTCACTTGTTCTGAGCTCCAGTGCTAGGGCAGCATCTTGAAAGGCACAGGACATACAGGGAGAAAGTGAATTGTCAAGTTAGGGCTGGAGGGGCAGCTTTCTCCCTCACATAAGTGCTGGCAGAAGCCATTGTTCCTTTGCTAAGCCTTCCCCTGACAGAAGCAGCAGGTGGACGTCATATCTGAGTCTCCATTAACCTGGCTAACACTGTTCACCCCATCCTGCTGATTCCCTGAGATCCTGCCCAACCCATCTTGGGGGCCCATCCAAGCTGCTTCCAGTGTCTTTTATATAGAGCCTATCTTGGCTCATGCTATGGACTTTCCTAAAATCTCTCAAAGGTTCACAATCCCCAAACATGCAGCATCTGGCCTCTGCATGCCTGGTACATCTTGCTAGGTGGCCCCAGGCCCTGCACCAGTGGCAGCCAAATCTGTTCTGCAGCTTGGTCTCTCCTGGGCACCTACAAGCCTACCACAAGTAACAGTCATCTACAGATCACTTTGTAGCTCATGCTGGTTAGCCATGGGCAGGGCACAGGCAGTGTGACCTTGACCTACACCTCCAGGGAGGCCCCAGAGCCATTGTGCCTGATGGACAGCTTCACCATGCCAAAACACCATCCAACCACTTCCACAAGCAGCACACTCCAAGGGTAAGCTAATTAGGTACTAGAGTCCCACTAAATTGAGTCCCCCTCTATGGGCTCAGACAGAGCACAGCAGACCCTCCGCTAAGGTTGTGGCCAGAGCTCACAATTGATCAGCCTGGGGTTAAATCCCTTCAACTGACGTGCCAACAGCAATCAAGACTCGACTACAACAGGAAAGTGCACCCAGCCAACACTGTGGTGGGAGAAAAACACCTGTGGCGCTCAGCTCAGCTGACCAAGAAGGCTGCACCAGTGGACCCCCCAGGACACCTACTATGTTAGGCCATTCTACCAAGACAAGGAGACATAGCAGCTCTTCTTAATACATATAAGCAAACACAGGGAGAAAGCCAAAATGAGGAGAAAATAAGATGTCTCAAATGAAAGAACAAAACTCCAGAATATGAACTAAACAAAGAGCAATCTATCAGATGCAGTGTTTAAAACACTGGTTCTAAGGATGCTCATTGAACTTAGGGGAAGAGTAGATGAACTTAGTTAAGAACTTCAACAAAGAGACAGGAAACATAAAAATGGAGTTAGGAAAAAACAGAGATAGTAGAGAACACTAGTCAGTAATGAAGGATACAATAACTAAAATGAAGAATCTATCACAGAGAATCAACAGGAGAGTAGATGAAGTAGAGGATCAAATCAGCGATTTGGAAGATAAGGAAGCAGAAAACACCCAATCAGTACAACAAAAAGAAAAAAGAATTTTAAAAAATGTGGATAGTTTAAGTAGACTCTAGGACAACTGCAAGCATACCAACATTCATATTATGGGGGTACCAAAAGGAAAAGAAAGTGAGGAACTGAAAACCTACTTGAAAAAATAATGATGGGAAATGTCTCTAACCTGGTGAAGGAAACAGACATACAAGTTTAGGAGGGCAGAATCCCAAAAAGATGAACTCAAAGAGGGCCACACCAAGACACATCGTAATTAAAATGCCAAAGATTAAAGACAAAGAGAGATTCTTAAAAGCAGCAAGAGAAAAACAGTTACCTACAAGGGAGCTCCCATGAGACTGTCGGTTGATTCATCAACAAAAACTTTGCAGGCCAGAAGGGATTGGCACAAAATATCCAAAGTGATGAAAAGCAAGGACCTACAACCAAGATTGCTCTACCCTGTAAAGCTATCATTTAAAATTGAAGGACAGGAAAAAAAACTTTCCAGACAAGAAGAAGCTAAATGAGTTCATCACTATCAACTAGTATTAGAAGAAATATTAAAGGGTCTTCTTTAAGAAGAAAAAATAAAAAATATGAATAAATAAAATGGCATAAATACCTATCTATCAAATGCTTCATACAAAAGACATAGGGTGGCTGGATGGATAAGAAGACACTCACTTCAGACCAAAAGACACACAGGGACTGAAAATAAAGGGATGGGAAAAGATATTTCATGCAAATAGAAACAACAACAACAAAAAGCTGGGGTGGCAACACTTGTACCAGACCAAATTGACTTTAAAACAAAGACTATAACAAGAGACAAAGACCCAGCAGTTCTGGGTATTTATCTGAAGAAACTCAAAACACTAAATGTAGTCCTGGCTGGTTTGGCTCAGGGGATTGAGTGCCAGCCTACAAAGCAAAGGGTTGCTGGTTCGATTCCCAGTCAGGGCACACACCTGGGTTGTGGGCCAGGTCCCCAGTAGGAGGCACATGAGAGGCAATCACACATTGATATTTCCCTCTCTTTCTCCCTCTCTTCTCCTCTCTCTAAAAAATAAACAAATAAAATCTTTATTAAAAATATTTATTAAAAAACACTAAGTTTAAAAGACACATGCATCTATATGCTCTTTGTAGCATTATTTACAATAGCCAAGATATGGAAGCAACTTAAGTGTCTGTCAACAGATGAATGGATAAAGAAGAAGTGGTGCATATATACAAAGGAATATGACTCTGCCATTAACAAAAATGAATGAAATCTTGCTGTCTGCGACAACATGGATGGACCTAGAGGGTACTGTGTTGGGTGAAACAAGTCAAACAGAGAAAGACAAAGTCATATTTCACTTATATGTGGAATCTAAAACACAAAATAAACGAACAAGTAGAACAGAAAGAGACTCACAGGTGCAGGGAACATCTGACAGTTGTTGAGGGGGAGGACTGGGAGAACGAGTGGAGAAGGTGAAGAGGTTAAGTACAAACTGGTGGTTGCAGAGCAGCCATGGTGTGTGAAGTGCAGCCCAGGGAACACAGCTAATGACACTGTGATAGGTATGTACGATGTGAGATGGGTGGGCACTAGATTTATTGGGGTGACGATCACTTTGTAAGCTGTATAAGAGTCAAATCGCTGGTTGTACACCTGAAACTAATATAAGGTTGTATGTTAACTATAATTTTAAAAATAAAATTTTTAAAAACTTGATGTCAATATTGGAAAAAAAAAAACAATGAAATATCACCTCAACCCATTAGAATCACTACTACTTAAAAAATACAGACAAGCGTTAGCAACGATGTGGGGAAATTAAAACTCCTGCATACTGTTGATTGAATAGTAAACAGGACAACTGCTGTGGAAAAACAGTATGGCAGTTCTTCAAAAACTTCAACAAAGAAGTACCATATGATCCAGCAATTCCACTTCTGTGTATAGGTCCAAAAGAATTAAAAGCAGGGTCTCAAAGAGAAGTTTGTGCACCCATGTTCATAGCAGCACTACTCACAATAGCCAAGAGGTAGAAGCAAACCAAGTACCCATCAACAGATGAATGGATACACAAAATGTGTTATATACATACAAGGGAATGTTATTTAGTCTTAAAAAGGAAGGAGTTCCTTGCTACAAAATGGATAAGCCTTGAGGACATTATGCTAAGTGAAATAAGCCAGTCATAGAAAGACAGATGCTGTATGCTTGCACTTATATGAGGTAGCTAGGTAGGTAGTCAAATTCACGGAAACAAAAGTAGAAGGGTGGGTTACCAGTGGCTGGGGTGAAGGGGAAAGGGGGAGATTTGTAATGGTTACAGAGTTTCAGATTTGCAAGATGAAAAGGTCTGGAGAGCTGTGTTGCACAAGATTATGAATATACTTAACTCAATAAATTTGTACACTTAAATATAATTAAGTGGTGAATTTTATGTTGTGTATTTTACTATGATTTTTCAAAAAGTTAAACTAATCACATTTCTATTTCAAAGTACGCCCCTTGATTCCTTAAACCACTCCTTCCTTTTCTTGCACTTATACATGGAGATCCACCAACAGCTGTCTTTTTCCAAAAAAAAAATGAAATAGTCTCTAAATAATAGAGCATTCTCTCCAGATAGAAATGAAGAGTTTTGACAATGACACATCACTGCAGAGCTTTAAAGACCTAGTACCAAAAAAATGGCTTATTGCCAAGAATCCTTATAAATGAACAAAGAGCTGCTCCTTTCTGATTTGTGCTTTATAATACCTTACTCATAAGCACACAATATTAAGAAATAATACTTTAAAATATAATCAAATTCTTTAGCCCTCATCTAAAATCTCTTCCTCATACTTGGCATTTATAAAAGGACAATAACTACATTAAACATAACCACAACACTAAATGCAGTAATTATAAGTCCGAGGTTTTGTTCTCTCAAGCAGTACCCCGTGCAATTGTTTACAGTGCGTAGAGTATGTTGCACACGAACACTACCACAGTCAGACAGGCAAGGGGACAGCTCTCCCTCACGGACTACAAAAACCCCTCTGTGGAGGCAGTGAAAAATGACATCAAACGATAACACTAGACAAAGCCCCGAAGACCACACACATGAATGGCGAGCAAACCAAGTAACAAGAGAAGGTTGTTGAGAACTGCCACGTCTTCCTGCTGCGAGGGCCACTTCAGCAGTGAGATGCCATTCTTTACCTTTAGGGTCCGGCCTTACCACCTCAAATATGATATCGACATAGCTTTACCATCTTTCGTTGGCTTAGTGTTTGAAGGGTATTATCTTTTCCTATTTTTTTAACTTCTACAATATCTTGCACGTTGGGAGATGTGTTTCTTTTGTCCCACATTTTCTTTATTCCTTTTTATTTTTCTTTTCTTGTTTCTTTTCTATGAATCAAGTATTTTTAATATTCCATCTTATCTCTTGTATTAGTCCACTGTACATTTTTCTTTTATTCCTTAGGTTACTATGCAAATTATAATATACACTGTTAACTTACTAGTCTACTTTAATGACATTCTGAACAAACCAAGACCTTAACAACAATTTAACTCTATTAACTCTCCCTTCATCCTTTATGCTACTGTACATTTTATTTCCACAATGTGTTAATAAACCTCAGGGATAATCATATTATCATTTTAAAGCTCAACTATTAACTAACCTAGGGAAATACACATGAAAATTGTATATGGAATAAATAAAATTAAGTAATATTATTTCAACTAACTTGGTATTTTCTGAATCCTCCACAGACACACACACCCTGGCAGACAAAGAGGTGCTCAGAGTGTGCATTAGTGTACAAATTCACAGGCATCCTGCATCTAATTGTCACTCCATGGAATTTACAGCTTCCAGGTTAAAAAGTATGTAGCTTCTAGAATATCACAGGAACCCTGATGCAGCTCTAGGATCTAGTGGTTATATTGAATAGGAACTTCAACTCTCCCCTCACACTCCTTTTTTAAAATTCTCATCCAGGATATGTTTTTTATTGCTTAGACAGAGAGAGAGAGAGAGAGAGAGATGCAAACATTGATGTGAGAAAGAAACATCAGTTAGTTGCCTCCTGTACACACCCCGACCAGGGATCAAACCGGCAACCTAGGTATGTGCCCTCACCAAGAATTGAACGTGCAATGTTTCCAAGAGTACTACAGAATGGACTCTTTCGTTGGACAGAAGGGTCTGTTAATTACATTGTGGAAGTCCCTTAAATCATGTTAAATCGCATAAAATTACCATTTTTGTAGTTGAAAACTGTTCAAATTTTGGCAATTCCATATGGTTTAATGTTATGTTTAAGTGTAAGACTGATAAAAAATCAGGGTTTAGTTAAACTTAATCCAGGTTTCCTTTATCCAAATCAAAATTTGGAAGACTAAGCTTTAATATCTAAAATCAAATTTTAAAAAGATTATTCTGTCCATGACAATCTAGGCCAATGAAAAGAGAATGAAGTTCACATTTAGCTTATTCAGTAAAGAGAATTTGAGACAGAAAATAACTCAGAAGTAATTTTGCTATAGAAATGCTATTCTTTTAGGGGCTAAAAGAAGAAACAAATGGATTCTAGTCCTTTGTCTTTTCTCTTTCACAACAGTGGCTCCCTGTATTTCAACAGGCTCTGTACGTGCTGGGAGAAAAGAGAAATACAAATAAAATTTTCTGTTATTCCTATTTTAGGGACAAAGAAGACTTTAGAGACAAAAAAGTCTGTACCAAAAGTCCGTGAATTTTCTATGCTAATAAAAGCTTCCTTCAAAGAGAATTAATGGATTAAACTTGAAAGATTGAACATATTATCTTGGCTTTCTACTAAAACTGTATAATGAAAGGTATATATCCACAAAGGCATAGAGAACTTTGGAAAGTGAAAAACAAATGGTCCAGTAATAAATGACTTAAGCTTTCGGTTTTTCTCCAGTCAGATAAGTACTTGGCAGGGTAGCAGATGGTGTGGGGAAATTGATAAGAAGCCAGCCAATTTATGACAAAACTATACAAAGGTCAGGACTTGGAAGTACCAGGGGCTACTCTAAAAAACAGAGGCATAAAGCCTGAAAACAGAAGGAAGTTCTTAATGAGTAGATAGATCAGCGTCATTCTCCTAACACACAGTAAGGAGATCAGTCCAGAAGTTTACTTTCTGGTGAGACTGAAACAAGAGACCAGAAGGATTCTAGACTGAGAGACTCTAGATATAATTGAGGGGTGGGGTAAGGTCCCCTTCTGAGGACAGAGGATTAAACTAATAAATGGGAATTTGTCCTCTTCCTCCTCGTCTTCTGGAACACAGACAACCAGCTTTATTAGCACCACCATCGTCCACCAACTCCCAAGGCAAGAACTTGAATAATTCCTCTGGAAAAACTGACTGAAGCAGAAAAGACCTACAGATGCTGACAACTGGAGGGGGCCTGCAGTCCAGAGGGTCTCTGCCCAATTACTCTACAGTAAAAACCATCAAGCTGCACCCCTCACAAAGGAGAGGGGGTGCACTTCCTACAGCATCTTAAAGCTTCTCTCAAATGTGAAAAGAAAGCCACGCAGAAAGATGAAAAGATGCCAGAGAAAAGCCTCTACAACAAAAGAGAGAGACTAAAGCAAACAGCCAGGAAAAAAGAACCTCCAGAGAGACAGAGACAACATCGGAAACAAAAAAATACATATATCCTCAGAAACAAAAGAAAACAAAATGCATTAAATAAGAAAAGGATGTAATAAAATTCACAGAAGAGGAAAAAACTTAGAAATGAAAAATATGTTGGAAATATTTACCAGAATGATGAAAATAAGTTTTAAGAAAACTTCTCAGATGAGAATAAAAGAGTCAGGGGAAAAAAGAAAGCTGAACTACAGGTTATGTTAGGGGATCCGATCTCTGACTAACAACAAGAGAACAGAAATGTAAGTAGGGGATGGTGTGCCAACTGTAATTAAAAAAAGAGAAATATAAGTGGGGGAGAAAATTAAATAAATAATATAAATGAATTACAATTACACAGAATAAAATGGATTACTCTTAGAAACACTTTTGCATAAAAACGAAGTCATAGAAGACCATGTAAGCTATATATAAAAC